>JAVDBV010057189.1:0-11533 GCA_032619315.1 Piper longum
TCCCGAGGGATCCTGACAACTCCGCATTTGAGTTCCTCACACCCGGAGAACGTGGAGGTTTACGGGTACTGTTTAGTACAGAGCATGTCATGACTTGTGGTTCAAAGGGTACTGATGGCGACTGCCTGAGAGTACTCGGCCTTCCTGTTCAAGGCGAGGAGAAATATGGAGGTAAGGAGAGGGCTTAGGATTTGAGACCAGAAAATGAAGAAAATGCCTAGAACGGCAACAGCAGCAGCAGTTCAGTCAGTTTGGGATGCTATCGGGTCTGCAGCCCAGTGGCTCCTCAGTAGATGCCCTAGAGAGAGTTCATGAGGAGTATATGGATTTTCTTTCATATGAGAGTTTGCTCTCATAGCCAGTTTGTTATTAGTTATATTTTGGACCAGTAACGCTCGTTGCTGACGTTTTTCTAGTATATGTAGGTGACGAGTACGAGATGGATGTGCGAGCTGGACGGAGGAGCAATGAGGTCTTCTGCACACACACATATATTTGGTGAATGATTGTTTAATATTTCTATTTGTGCTTTTATTATATATGAACTGATGAGAAGAAATGATAAGCATGATGATAAGATTAATTTCTGAGAAATAATGAGATTTTGCGAAACATAAATAGATGTACAGGAGGGTTGAGCCCCTAATTTTCAGAATGAGTTATAGTAGATCAAGTTATGTGAATAAAGTTGTTGATATATATACATTTGTATGTTGGTACGTATATTATGTTGACAGGGTAGCCCCTAATTACATTTTTAGGGGAGACTCTGTCCGTTTTAAATTTGAATTTTTATTCATTTTATCAAAATTGTTGCTTTCGTATGAATTGCTTGCTAAGCAACCCATGTAGTATCCTGCTAGGGTTTTATGTATTCATGCATGCATGACAAATCGTATCTTCATCTTAAGACGCTGAGATTAGATCCGTACGAGTTAGGTTTAGGTTAGCCGACCTAACTGGGGCCTGTAACATGCCGGTTCAATTCACGAGGGTGAACCGGATTTGGGGTGTTACACCCCGATTTTGTTTTTTCGGCCAGTTTGGGCTTTGGTTTGGCTTGGTTAGCATTCTGTCAAGTGTGTTATTGTGGACTTGGCTCATTGGGCGTATCCGCCATTGAATTTTATTTCGTCTACCCCAATTGCTAAGTCATGGCCTTATTATTGTTCTGAGTGCTTAGTTAGCCTTGGGTTGCTTGTCTTATTAGAGTCATGTCGCATTCATCTTCGGTGTACCCTCTAGCCCTAGTCGTACCTAACAGCCTCCACCATTTAGCCTCAGCCTTTCCCCCCTCTTTTCTCTCCTTTCCCCCCTCTTTTCGCTCCACTTTTTGAATAGGAGTGTTACACAAACTCACTTGGCACGCCATGTAGCCTGATAATATGGTTTCCATATAGACCGACTAAGGTAGTCAATGGGCACATCTTTCTGATCAGAATGAAGTGGGCAGATTTCATCAACCGATCTACAATTACCCACACTGTATCAAGCTAGCGATGAGTAAGTGTTAGAGCCAGACAAAATCACAAGTGATACAGAGCAACAACTTGAGTATCCATCTGGATATCATGTGCTCCGCCTTCACCTAGTGACAAACATGACATCTCGACACCATGTTAAGCACATCTTTCTTCAGTCTGCTGATTTCATCATACATCTTCACAGATCTGCAGTGAACCGTGAATCTCGAGTAGCATGCTTCTAGAAGAATCTATTGACCGATACCTGAGTGAGCTGGCCACTCTTACACGTACAACCAGCCTCTCATCCGTACATACCCATCGATGTCTCTAGACAAACAGTGCTCTCTGTGCTATCTAAAGGTCCAACAACTCATCCTCATCCAATGCATGCTTGATCCGATCGAGCAGTGCTGGGCTGATCGCTAATATAGCCATCACTGCTACCAACTCTTTGTCATACACATAGGCCCTCTGATCATCATACTGAATCCCCATCACGACCAATCTGGTTCCACACGATATTGGCCTCTAACTCAGTGCATCCGGCACTACATTTGCTTTACCAAGGTGGGAGACAATCTCAATATCATAATCATGTAGGAACTCAAGCCATCGATTATGTATGCCCTGCTATTAAGCTTCTTTTGCGTGAAAATATACTTCTAACTCTTATGATCAGTGTGCAATTCGAAGGACACTTCATACAAGTAGTGGTAACAAATCCAAAGAGCAAAGACCACTGTTGCCAATTCCAAATAGAGTGTCAAATAGTTCATATCTTGGACTTTCAACTATTGAGACGCGTACGCTATCATTCTACCCCTTTGCATTAGTACATAGCCAAGTCTGATACCCGACGTAACACTGTATATCATGAAGTATTCATGGCCATCTAAAAAACTCAGGACAGGCACTGAAGTGAGCTGATCCATCAATGTTTCAAAGCTACAGTCACAAGCATCACTCCACACAAAGCATTCCTTCTTTCTAGTCAGCCATGTGAGAGAAGTTGCTATCGAAGAGAAACCCCGTACAAACCATCGGTAGTAGCCTACATGACCCAAAAAACTTTGAATCTCTAATGCCAACCTTGGTCTCTCCCATCTGAGAACAACCTCGACCTTGGCCAAATCCACTGATATACCTGTCGACGATAACACGTGGCCAAGGAATACTACCTCAACAACCAAAACTCACACTTGAATAGCTTAGAGTATAGCTCATGCTCATTCAAAGTCTTCTAGGCTATCCACAAGTGAGTCTCATGCTCTTTCCTAGACCTCGGGTAGATCAAAATGTCGTCGATAAACACAATAAAAAACTGATCTAGATATGGCCTGAACACCTGGTTCATGAGATCCATGAACGTTGGTGGGGTGTTCGTCAAGTCAAAGGGCATAACAAGGAACTCATAATGACAATATCTAGTCTAGAAGGTTGTCTTTTGCACATCCTCCTCTCTAATCATGAGATGATGATAACCTACTCGAAGATCAATCATCGAGAATACTAAAGCTTCACCCAACAGATCAAATAAATCATCAATATTGGGGAAGAAGTATATATTCTTCACAGTCACCTAGTTGAGCATTTTGTAATCAATGCACAATAGTAGACTGTCATCCTTCTTTCTGATAAAGATGACAAAAGCATCGCAAGGAGAGATACTCATTCTGATAATCCCCTAATCTTACAACTCCTTCAACTGCTTCTTGAGCTCCCTAATCTCAAGCAGGGTTATTCAGTAAGGTCCTCTGGAAATCGGAGTTGTATCTGTAACCAAGTCAGTAACAAACTTCACCTCTCTGACTAGCGTTAAACCTAACACCTCATCTAGAAACATGCCAGCAAAATCATGAAATCAACTCTGGCATCCTCTACCCTAGTGGCAACCACACTGGCAAGGAACACCTCTCAACCTTTGTTCATTAGCCTCGAGCCCTTTGAGAGGAGATGATCATCAAATCACTGTCTCAGGCTCAGCTATGGAATGCTATCTTCACCTTTCATCTCAGACAAAGGTGAACCTTCTTCTTCTTGCAGTCAATCAATGCTCGGTGTCTCAACATCTAGTCCATCCCGAAGACCGCATCAAACTCTCGCATCAGTAGCACTGTAAAATTAGTAAAGAAGACGTGTTGTTGTATGGTCACAACAACACCTCTCACACACTCTCCAATGGTGAGGATTACTCCAGCAGGAGTAGCCAAACCAAGTCATAGCCTAAGTCCTCTAGTCATACTTCAATCCTTGGGGTGAAAATTTGAGCCATGAAAGTATGGGTGCTACTAGAGTCAAATAAAACAATGGCAGGTACTGAAGTCCAGAAGTAGTGTACCTATAATCGCTGCTACGTCCTATACAACCTCATCAATGTTCGCGGCATACACTCAGCCCTACTGCTCAACCATATCACCCTGACCCTACACTATTGGCACTACATCAGCCCTCTCTACAACCGCTACAGCAACACCCCCTGTCTCTGCTGACCCTGCTATCCACGTTGCTGCTGGCCACCAGAGTAGTGTTGTCCCTACCGCTACTGTTAGGCAAGAGATCACGTTGTACTGTTGGTAGTTGCTAGAACTGTTGCTACTACCTTGGCTGATACTGCTACTGTTGCTAAGGTTTATACTATTACTGCTACTATTATTGAGTCCTCTAATGGTACAACTGTTGGGTTCTAGCATGATGCTACTACTGTTGGTATGGATGCTATTGGTATGACTACTGTTGGGCTTGGTGTGGACACTCAACTGTTTGGTGGCCCAGCTCACCACAAGTAAAGCATGTTCCAGTACCCCTATACACTGGCCTAAATTCTTCATCTGGTAGGTGGGGCACATTAGATAGTCTTGACTACCGTGCTGGGTACTATTGGGTCTTTTGCTGTCGGTGCACCTGTTTTGCCAACTGAGCCTGTATGATCCACAATATCATCTGTCCAGCCCCTTTGAAATAGTCTTCTCATGTGGTGAATAAGGTGGGTGGCCCAACCTGCAAGTACTCACTAACGCCTCCTCTAGTGTGGCATAGTGAAACATCAACATACCCAACTGCAAGCTCAAGTGCAGTCCTCTCATGAACTTCACTACCCTCTATGTCTTCATCTGGAAGGTGCCTGGCACAAACCTCTCCAATGCCAGAAATCAAGCATGATACTCTGCCACTGTCATGTCACTTTACTCTAGAGCCATGAACTCTATCTTCTTCCCTCTATCATATTCACAGAGAAAAACTAGTTGTAGAAGACCTCACAGAACTCCTCCCACACTATCTCCTCAGTGTAGTGGCTCTCCAATAATGAAGGAAGAACATACCTCCACCAAATCCATCTATGACCTCTAATTGCTCCACTAGTGACTCGGACTCATAAATCCAAAGGGCATCACATGTGCTCTACTACAACCTATGTGTCGTCAAACCACACAATCACGGTTGCCGGATATGTGCCTCTAGTGAACAAACTGCCTCCAATTTTCAGGAAGTAGTCCACATCCTATTTTAGCACGGGGTGTGCTTGTGTCATCCTAAGCTTTCGCCACACTCATACTGTCTAGGCCTCACTGCCTTGCCTTGCTTACTCCACAACCTCGAAGCAGGAGTCATCATGGTCGTTAGACCTTGTGGCTGGATCACCGTGCCACCTAACATCCCTGTCGGTAGAATGGTATATTATCCTGTTGTGGGTGGCATTACAAACTATCTTGTCCAGCATGAGGCATCTTAAATTATGGCGGTGGTGGAGATTGTATCAAATTGCGGTGGTGGTTTGGGCTTTGGTACGGTTTAGTTAGCGTTCAGCCAGTCTTGTTCGATCATGTTGACACTAAGTGGTTCCGTTGTAATGTTGTGGACTTCGGCATTGGGTGTATCTGCCGTTGAGATTCATTTGATCAGTCCCAATTGCCAAGTCATGGTTCTATTGTTGTTTTGAGTGCTTAGTTAGGCTAGGCATGCGTGTCGTGTTAGAGTTGTGTTGCACGTAATTTTAGCATACCCTTTAGCCATAGTCGTACCTAGTAGCCTGCACCCGTCAGTCCCAACCCTTTTCACTATTTTTCTTTGTCTTGGAGTACAACTCCATGGGCTGGCCCCAAGGTCGCAACTCTAGCACAAATGTGGTGCTCTAGTACTCGTGTGCAGATCTCTTTTTTCTAAACCAAAACCCTAGCCTCTATTTCCCAAATCATCTTCTCTTCTCTTCTCCTCTTCCGCCTTCTTCCCCCCTCTTTTCTCCTTTCCTCCTCCTCCTTTCTTCTCCCTTCTTCCCCCCCCCCCCCCCCCCCTTTCTTTCCCCTTCTGTTCTTCATGCTTTGGGTACAGTTTTCTACCCTTTTCCTTGGTTGTTTTGCATGAGTTGTATTGTTGCATGTAAATCTTGATAGAATCACGTAGATCATTTCATTGTGATCATTTTAGTATATTAGATAATTATAGAAATTTTATTTTTATAAAGTTTGTTGTTTGGATTTCGTATTGTGCATTTGTTGACTTTGCATGGCAAAACTTTTCCTTAATTACCTAATTAAGGTTAAAATAATAAAAAGACGTGAACTTCATAAAATTTGGGTTGCATAACCAATTATAATTAATTAGATAAGCAACGTAATAATAATTTTCATATATTTAAATTTAAAACAAACCAACCATGTGACCTTAATTAATCTTAAAATGAAATTAATTAATTTATTAAATGATAAAATATTTAATTAATAAAAATCTTTTACACATTAGGATTGGGTGATTATGACATCTCAATTTGCCTTGAAGGAGGCAATCAAACCCTCTGATTTGACATCTCTTAAGTTATAGGTCTCAATTTGCCTCAGCAATTTAACCGGTGGGTTGCCAAATAATTCACCAACTAGATCAGATTATTTTAATAATAATTCAAATACTGTATCTGTTTAGTATATTATGATGTCTTAAGTTTAAGTGTCCAGATCCCTTGACACACCGACATCTTTTTTGATATCTCAATTGTGTAGGTTTAAGCTTATGTGATATTCATAATGCACCAACATCACGCTCATGATCTTAACACTTGGTGTATTAACCTGTTTAGTTCATTGCACTATATCATATTTCACGTGCAAGCACTATTATCAGACCAAATCAAATCATAGTGTTTATGTAATTTCCTATTGCATGCCATCATCCTTGATGCATCTAGGAATGTTCATGCAATGCATGCATTCATCATATAGGAGCGTGTAATGTCCACATCGCTAGTTCGTTGGGAGTTGGGCTTGCCGCACGAGGACATGGAGCTCTTCTCAGGTCCGTTAGAACTATCTTCTGCTTGACCTTTTGCTTGCCTCACATGATTTAATTTATATCGTAGAACGTAATTAGTAGCACTTTATTATATACAACTACCTACGAGCTAATTTTTTGAATTAATAAAACCTCAAGGATGAGATTCCTTGATGAGTTTTCGAAAGATTATAAGATCTAGCTCAAAGTCGTACTTTACTGCTATATGACACGTCCATGCTAAGACTTGATATATATATATTACATTTTCAGAATTTGACTTGCATGCGATACAAATAGGATGTGTGGCATCACCGACGGGCCAGGTATATTTTAGCAGTTTTGACCTATTGCCTCAATCGAGTATATCCTGATTGTGAAATCCTACAGTGATTATCAGCTATGCCTTCTTAGCCATACATGTCACCGTGAACTATTATCCAGTACATATGTATGAATTATCAGCGATTATGATTAGGCCCTTTTGACCACCTACTTATGATCAGTTTGTTGTGGATGAAATGTTGTTTCATTTAAGTTTCTCATGGATAACTATTTATCTATCTACTAGTATTGAGATTTTTTACTATTAGTTATTTGGGACTTAGTGACACCTATTGCTAATATATTTTCTTATATTATGTAGGTGAGTAAGCTTGGCATTGACCAATCTAGTTGTGAAACTCATGAGAACCCTGGTGGATGATGGGCCGATGTTTTGGTTGTGGGCTTTTGGCTTTTTTGTGGTGTCACTTGGGGACTTTGTTATTTGCTAGATATGTATTAGATTTATTTGTGTTGATGTCTTGAATTGACTGATCATTTTGTGTTGTGGTCATGTGGCCTTGAGATTTGTGTTGTGACCCACGTTAGCTTGTGCCTTATTATATGATATTACGACTGTTTACTAGCTTTTGTGTAATAAACTATATTTCTTTTTTTTTACACACGAAATACTATGGGGTACACAGGTCTAACCAGTTTTGTGTAGGATTCTCCAAGCCCCAGAGTTTTACTAGTACATGTTGTGGTTGGTTCAACCAGCTCAAACTCGGTCAAATTGGATTTGACATGTTATACCGGATTTAACAATTATTCTTGCATTGCTATGGGTAAAATTTACAAAAGCATCCCTATATAGAAGGATAAAATCACAAAAGCTAAGACAAAAATTGTACTAACATAACTCAAAGATTCAAAAGTCATATCATAATCAACATATTAAAATGTCACATACCCCAAACAATAATATGCATTATTTACAATTAAATTAATTGATGCATTAATAACATTTCAATTAATTCATCCCACATAAGATATATCATTTCAATTTAGAGAAAAAAAGAGAAAATAGATTCCCTGTCACTTGAATTTGATAAAGGGAGGAGCATCCTAAAAAATAGTACTCTAACAAGAAAATATGTAATTTGTAATTTACTGTTTTCAATAGATTAACAAAAAGTACTCAACAAAAAACAAAATGCACAGTACACACTCCACCCAACAAGTATACATCAATAACTAATTTAAATTTCAAGAACAAACACTTCTGATTTAATATTTGTCAGGCATCAACAATTCAAATACCTTCTCAATTAAATGCTTATAGATACTAGATAGTATTTAATATATGAAGGAGCAATACTTCAACAATTTTATTTTTGTCAGTGAGAAGGTTGGCGATAGGGAAGGTCGATGACGGTCACGGCATCACTGTTGAAGAAGGGGAGGGGGCATCGGCATCAACATTCATTTCAAAGTAGGGGAGGGTGTGTCTCTGAGATGTCTCATTTAGTCCTACATCTAATACCTACTGCTGTAAGATATGATTTCTTTGTGAGAATAGTCAATAAATCTTTAACTTTTATTAACAATTTTTAAAGAGATGACTTAGGCTTATTATTTTGCACTTTGAAATGAGTTATTGTAGATGGTATCAAAGCAACATTGCTCCACATTACATGTGGGCTGGACAAGGGATGCTAGCTAGGTTATTGGTCACGGGCCAAATAAGAACATGAACTAGGGCTAGCGATGGACCAATTATAGGAATGTTTAGGACAATTATGGGGGGGGGGGGCGGTGTAGGGGGGTTGTAGCGAACGTCATGGGAAAACTGTGTGATTCGTCATTTCCCTAAATTCGCTAAAAAACCAAGTATGTTTGTATGTGGGGTTTGATGGATGGTCCAAGTACATGTTGGATCTGATGGTCCATACCGGACGGGAAATTGACCTAGTAGGTGGTATCGCCGGTTTTTAAAACAATGAGGAGAGGATCTTTTCATTTGGTAAAAAACAACGTTTCAAAGGTATTTATTTGTGTCCACAAAGCCCAATGTAGTGAACATCTACTTTTGTTTATCTAATTATACGTGTAGACCAAATGTGGCGAAACTGCAAATCGGAAGCCCTGATTTGTAAAAACTTACTACGCTTGGTTTGTTTATCAGAGGTGAAACCTAGTCTTCTTTTCCCCCAACAGCCACCCACCATTGACACCATCCATGGCCGCTATTCTTCCACTCTGTTGACTCTTTTGCCTCAGATAGACGCCACTGAAAATCTTGGGTTCTTTGGAAGGAAGATGAACATTCTCGTTTGCGTTGTGTTGTTACTTCCATTCTTCTTTTACCATGTCCAATGGACTTCCCCACAAATGTGGGTCGATCTATGCAGGCAAGGTGTTGACCCTTCCCGCAGAATGGCCCAAGTCTCCCATTTCCTCAAACTCCTCCAAATCTTTGCCCTAGTCTCTCTTTCCATCCCCTCCTGGCCCCTGTGGTATTTGTTGGGCCCTTTGTGTAAAGACCCAGAAAAAAAAATAAAAAAAATAAAATAATAATAACGTTCAACGCGGTGGGATCGAACGTGGGAATTTTTTTTTATTTAAAATAATTATCGTTAGCTGGTTAAGTATGATTTACCCGTTTAACCAATTAAGTGAAGCGTACTATTTACCCATTTAACCGGTCAAGTGAACCGTACCTTGTAACCGTTTAAATAGTTAAGTGAATCATGTCGATTACCCAATTACCCGGTTAAAGGAATTACGGTGAAAGGGTGCTTCCACGTACCCTAGCTGTCATTTTATATCATTATCAAAAGGGGGTAAAAAGGGGGGGACGTCATCTTCATTTTCCTTCGGATTGGTGTTGTCTTCCTCCTGGTTCGGGTAATTTTTCTTCCCTTATTCTTCTTAATTTCCATGCATGACATATGTTAAATTGACAATAAAAATTGATAAAAAATGAGATTTAATGTCTTAAATAAATAAGAAATAATTAAATCTCAAATCGATAAGAAAGAAAAGAATTAAGCTAAAAATACAAACTTTAAGTCGTTCATAGCCGACAAACGACATGAACAGTAGTGACGACGGTGGGTGAAGAAATCCGGCCGGCCGGGGCAGCGATTGGGTTGCAATCTGGTCGGGAAAGGTCCCTCAAGGGTCGAGCATTCCTGGACGACCATCTGATCGGAGCGGCAGAGCTCGCAGGCGGCGGAATCGGCGACACAATGTCCGGCGGCGGAAACGAGCAAAACTGTTGTAATCGACCGATTCCGGCGTCGCTGTGGCTCGAAAGTGGCCGAGGGTTGTTGGTGATGAACCTTCGAAGTACGGCGGAGCTGGTCGGTGGCGGTCGATGGCGGTTGACGGCGGCCGGAGGCAAACAAAGCGTAGTCGTGACTGTGATCAAATGGATGACTTCGTGCGTTGATTTTGGGCGGATCATGACATTAGTGGCCAAAAGTCTGGGTCGGGATTAAAGTTAGTGCGGAGGTGAGTTGATTCACGGTAGTCGCTTGGCCAATGGTGGCTGGACAGCGACAAACAGTGTGTCGGAAAACACCCGATTGCACCTCTGTTTTGGACAAAGTTGGGGAAGAAGAAGATGGCAATTTCGTAAATATGGGTTGACTCGACACTGGTTCGAGTTAAAAAATAATATCAACTCGAAATAAATCGTTAAAAATAATTAATTTAATGATATACGATTTAAGTGGCTAAAATAATGATTTAATAAATTATTACACTAAATCACGACATTAATAAAATTACGGTAATGATAAACGATTAATAATTAATCGGCTTGTTAAAAGCGGTTAAAGTAAATCGAGTGGTTAATAAATTATAATTATATAAAAATTGAACCTTTATTAAATTAAATAAATTAAAATAATGGTATTAAAAATATCCTTAAATTAGGATAATATAAATTAATTAAAGAATATACCAAACATATTAATTAGATTCCTGGTTATAAATTAATAATTTTATTAATTATCAAGGGAGAATTATGAATTTAGTAATTAACTTAAAATGTGATGAATGACTTACAAGAGTATGTCACATGAATAATCAATTATCTAAGTAGAATTATGGAAGATAAAATATTTAATATGAGATATCATTTAGTTGCTTGTAGGCGCATGTAAATAAAATTATACTAATGTATAATCTTATGTTTTCAATAAGATTAGGGTTAACAAATCAGGTAAGTATAATAGGTAGAACGTCGTACTTGCCTTATTGATAGCCTAAGTCGGCCTGAGCCTAGATTATGCACCGTGTGGAACCGGGGTCAAGCAATTGACTCAGTCTGACACGGGGTCGTATTATGTATGTAAATTGTATATTGTATCGAATTGTTTTGGAGTAGTGGTAACCACCCCATAAAAAGGCTACGGCCGGGGTGAGTGAGACACAACGATTCCTCCATCGCACTGAAGAGCAGTAATAAGCCTCCCCATAAAAAGGCTACGGCCGGGGTGTGTGAGGCACTCGCACATGGTCTAGTGATAGCC
>JAVDBV010057200.1:0-10814 GCA_032619315.1 Piper longum
AACCAGGCAGTCTTTTTCTTCAACCCAAAATCAAATCATATTCTTCCCTAACCACTCCCCTTCCCTAGCAATCCACATGGGGAGCTTAAAGCTCGTGTATTAGAGCAACTATTCAAGGTGAATCCTGTTTTTGCACCTAGGCGCGTGATGTCTAGCCAACAACACCGCCTGAATGCTTCCCTACTTCCCTCACGTCAACCCCACATCAAGGCTAGATGTCATGAGCATGCACGGCGTGAGCCTTGGCTGGCGAACTGGTATGGGTATCTGGAACCCCCCACAGCATTGTCCATCATCCAACCCCCATGCCTGGAACTCATGACACGTGAACCGGACACGTAGACAAGATGTAAGAACGTCGCCAAGAGGAGAGAGTAACCAGAAGAGAAAATGAGAATGACAGATGGGGTGAGAAGAATGCCCACCCACCCCTCCCCACACCGAATGACTGAAGAGTGGTATTTATAGGTGTCAAAAAAATGAATGGCCACCTAGGAAATCAAATGGTTGTCTAAAAAAACGAACGATCAATGATAAAAATGAACGATCAATGAGAAAAGGAATGGTTGTCTCGTCATATAAAATTTGACTTGACTGACAATAACGGTCGAACTGACTGGTTCAGACTATAAGACCCTTGTTCGAATCGTGGGTTTTAACCGAGTAGAAATAGCCGGGTAGAGAATATAACATAATTAATCATAATAATTTTCTAACGTTCGATCCTTCCCCGACCGAGTCGATTTTTTTTTTCACGGTCTTTACAATCTCCCCAACTTAGAAATATTACATCCCCGAAATATTATAGCATTAAGATGACAATCATGATTAATTATATCTTCTCAGGGTGACGATAGTCTTTCTGCATGTGTCCCATCCTTCTGCAATTGTAGCACCGACGGGGCTCGTTGCATTGTCCTCAATGCATCTTGTTTCACTTTCTACATCATCTATATGGAATCTCCTCAAACTTCCTTTTGAGGTTCCCATTTACGTTCCCTTGGTAGTTCTGCTACTGGTGTTCAGCAAACCCGTTTGGGCTATTAACATGGTTGACATTTTTGTTTTGCGTGGTAGTCGTCCCATGTTTATGTGCACAATCATGCGTGAATACCAACTCATGAGTAGTGGCTGCATCGATCACCTCGGTTATAGTGCCCCTTGGCGCCGGCGCAACCCTACTCCTCAATTCTGGCTACAACCCCCAAAAAAATTTATCAGCCCTGTCCTTATCAGTTGCCAAAATCCCAGGTGCAAATTCGTGGACTGAATTCACCTACTAAGTTAGGGTGGCAACTTCCAGTGCTTTCTTCTAAACAACGAACTCTGGAAAATAATGTCTATTGAAAGCAGCTACAAATTCTGCCCACGTGATGGAAAAAAGTCTCACGTTGATGGAGAAAGTGAGAATGACAGATGGGGTGAGAAGAATGTCTCCCCCCCACACCGAATGACTGAAGTGTGGTATTTATTGGTGTAAAAAAAATGAATGGCCACTTAGGAAATCAAATGGTTGTCAAAGAAAATGAACGATCAATGATAAAAAGGAACGGTTAATGAGAAAACGAATGGTTGTCTCGTCATATAAAATTTGACTCAACTGACAATAACGGTCGGACCGACCGGTTCAGACTATAAGACCCTGGTTCGAATTGTGGGTTTTAACCGAGTAGAATCAACCGGGTAGAGAATATAACATAATTAATCATAATAATTTTCAAACATTTGATCATTCCCCCGACCGAATCGATTTTTTTTTCCACGGTCTATACAGATTTATTTTTTATGAGTTATAAATTCTAGACTTATTTGCCGTATTAGAATTCATGTTCATGCATGTTATGTTTACATAATTTAACTTTTTAAGTAACCCTCGGGCCGGTTACGGCGGGTCATTACAATCCTCCACTTTTATTACTTCTCCACCATTACTTGACTAGATCTGCTTCCATTGTAAGCTTCCCCAAGACGGAGAACTGTAGGTGGCATCGAAATTTTCAAAATGGCTCCGCATCCTACTCATCAAACTATCAACATCCTTCTAACAACACCCAAACAACTTATACAAAAAGACAACAAACAGCATAAAAAGACAAAAATGACATACTTGCCAGTGGAACAAGAGATTACTAGACATATACACATACACAAAATATCTTCCATTCCAATCAACAAAGACACCTCTAAATATGATTCTATACAATCTCATGTTTGATTCATCCATTAATCGAACTAAAATGTTATATTATGATAAATTTGCTACATTTCAATTCAATTACATGGAAGACAACACCCACAAAACACCCCTAAGATCTAAACCCTCTTTGCTTCTTGGAAGGAAAGCAACCAACCCTGAATATGCAACAACACAAAAATAAAATAAAATAAAATAAATTCTAGGTAAAGAAATATATATAAGTATACTTAGTTAAAGATGAATTCCCAAACATGGGGCCGATACATTGTTGACAAGTATATAAGAGTAATAGTAGAAAATACATGAACAACCCAAAACACATAAACAACAACACGACCAAGTTTGTGCAAATGTGAAGTATAAAGCATCTTGTCGCATCCACCAATGACATGAGGCACACCACCTGCATAATATACAAAAAGAAAATATCAGTACAAGTGCTGGTCTACAAAACAAAAACAACTACATAACAAACTGGAATACGAACTCAACAACTCATATTAAAATAAAACAAGAAGAAGATAGATCACCACAAGAACCAAAGCTAAACAAAAGGAAACTAAACAAGCATGTGCCCTACTACAGATAGGGGCACCCTGACCTCTGAGCTCTAAAGGCAAGCGTAGTACACCGCAGTCATTACATACACCGCAGAATATAGTACCTGTAACCCTACGCTTCTCTAAGTGTGAGAAGCTCATAGATGTAGGGAAGTTGTGAGATCCCTCAATTTAGTCCCACATCTAATACCTACCGGGCTAAGATCCTGTTTAGAAGTGGGAATGGACTATAGATCTTTAACTTGGGTTAACCATTTTAAAGAGATGACTTAGGCTCATTACGTTGCACTTTGGGCTAGGTCGTTACAAATGGTATCAGAGCCAACCTGGTTCCGTATTAGATGGTGGGATGGACTAGGGACGTTGGCTAGGCTGCTGGTCAAGGACCAAAAAGTCGTGGGCTGGGGTTAGTGATGGGCCAAGTGTAAGGACGTTGGCTAGGCTGCCAGTCACAGACGAAAAGGTTGTGGGCAGGGGCTAGTAACGGGCCAAGTGTAGGAATTTCGGGGACGAAATTTCCTAAAGTAGGTAGATTGTGAGATCCCTCAATTTACTCCCACATCTAATACCAACCGGGCTAAAATCATGTTTATAAGTGGGAATATACTATAGATCTTTAACTTGGGTTAACCATTTTAAAGAGATGACTTAGGCCTATTAGGTTGCACTTTGGGCCGGGTTGTTACAGAAGTAAATGATGCAGCAAGAAGAGAAAATAGAATGTTGTGTTGATTCCATCGACAATGAAACAATTGCGCTCCTCAACAAGTCGCAACCTAGTGCATACCCCACAAAGTGAGACTTATCCAAAACAATCTCCAACAATTCCCCAGTTGTCGTAGCCCTCAATGTGGGACTCACCCTCAGTTAAACATCACAAAACAATACTTCTAATAAAAGGCTTCGGTAGGAAATAATAATAACATGCCTCTAGAAAGAATGCAACTTGTAGATCTTTTGATTTTCGAAATAACTCAAGGGATCTAATCCTTAAGGGTTACTTAAACAATGACTAGCCTCCAGAAAGAATGCAACTTGTGGATCTTTTGATTTTCGAAATAACTCAAGGGATGTAATCCTTAAGGGTTACTTAAACAATGACTAAATGGCCAATTAAGAGAGTTCACAAAAAAATACTGCCTCTTACTCGTTCGACAATATAAAACAACCCACCCAACCCAATAGATTAGTGTAAAATAAGATGTGAGTCCTAAATGAACAGGGTATCCAAGCTCCAATCAATCTATCGGTAAGCTCGAACCACATAACCTAAAAACGAACCCAACTCAATAACAAACTAAAAGTAGACATGATGCATGAATGTAAATGTACATTAAATCAACCATTTGATCAATCACGTAAACAACAAAAATATCTAATTTAAAATAATTCATCAAAACCCAATAATAATTCAAGTACACCAACGTACTTGTTTCAGCTATCTGGCCTACTAACTCAACAATTCATATTAAAATTAAACAAGAAGAAGATAGTTCCCCATAAGAACCGAAGCTAAACAAAAGGAAAGTACACCGTCATGTGCCCTACTAGTCACCCGACCTATCCTCTTCAATCACCATCATGCAGCACTCCTCTAAGCTCTAAAGGCAAGCAAAGTACACCACACTCATTACATATGCCACAGTGTACAGTACATGTAACCCTACACCTCTCCAAGTGTGAGAAGCTCATAGATGTAGGGAAGTGAATGATGCAACAAAAAGAGAAAGTAGAGTGTTACGCCGATTCCATTGACATTAAAATAATTGTGCTCCTCAACAATTTGCACCATGGACATACCCCTCAAAGTGGGACTTACCCAAAACAATCTCCAACCAATCCTCATCTGGCTTACCCTCAATGTGGGACATACCCTTGATTAAACATCACAAAACAATACTTCAATAAAGACTTCGGTAGGAAATAAGAATAATAGGCATCCAATAAGAAGACAACTTGTTGTGGATCTTTTGCTTTTCGAAATAACTAAAGAGATCTCATCCATAAGGGTTACTTAAAGAATGACTAAATGACCTTAATTAAGAGGGTTTACCAAAAACTACCACCTCTTACTCTTTCTACGATATAAAACAACCGTCCCAACCCAATAAAATAGCGTAAAACAAGGCGTGAGTCCTTAATGAACCTAGTATCCAAACTCCAATCAATCTATCAGTAAGCTCAAACCACATAACCTAGAAATGAACCCAAGTCATTAAACAAAGCAAAAGTAGAGATGATGCATGAATTTAAATGTGCATCAAATGAACCATTTAATCAAGCACGTAAACGAGGTAAATATCTAATTTAAAATAATTCATCAAAACCCAATAACAATCCAAGTACAACAACGTACTTCTTTCGGCTACATAGATATGAAAAAAATTATAAATAAAATATTGGTACAATTCCCAAAGTCACAATAAAATAACGCATTAAAATCATTTAATAATATGATAAAAAAATTTATCATCTAAAATACAAATAAAAAAAATATAATAATTTCACAAAAAAAATTTATTTAGTATCATGATCAAAAAATGTGAGAAAATACCATTAATTTCTTATATTAAAAGTAATTAATAATAGAAAATATTGCCTAATTAATTAATATAAGATAATGATAAATCAAAATCAAAATTTGTAAAAATAATATGATATGATGTATGTAATATAATAAAAAATTATGATGAAAGAATTACCAAATTTAGATTTTAAATAATGGAGATGGGCCGACACAAGGTTCACATTCAAAAATGACTTCATACGAAAGAGATATGACACTCCAAAGTTGGGCCGATGCACAAGCTCCACGACATGCAATCAAATTTGGTGACGATTTCTTATAGATTTCAATGCAAGAAAAATAAAGGTGGTGGTTTGAAAAAACTTGAAATTATGTTGTGACATGAGTTTATAAAGATGAAGTCTTGAACATTAAAACAAAAAGATTACAAAATTGAAAGACACGTTTTAGGAAGCATTGTGAGATCACTCAACTTAGTCCCACATCTAATACCTATTGTGGTAAAATCTTGTTTATAAGTAAGAATAGACTATATATCTTTAACTTTTTTAATTACTTTTGTAGAGATGACTTAACCCATTATGTTGCACTTTAGGTCGGGTCGTTACAGATGGTATTAGAATAATCTGGTTCTATTTTAGATGATGAGCTCGAATAAGGATGTGGGCTATGCTACTTCGCACAACAATTCTAGAATAAGGAAGTTGGCTATGCTAACTGCCACGGAGCAAAGAAATCACCTAGGCTAGGGCTAGCAATTGTCGAAGTGTAGGAATTTCGAGTATGAAATTTTCTAAAATGAGTGGATCTTCCTTAGCTGGTTAAAAGAATGAAATTGACCGATATCTTGATGATGCTAGGTAGTACAGATATCATTATGGAGAAGTTGACCGTTGAAGGCAAAACACTACACATTAATATATGTTGTTTTAGGAAAATGACAAGGTATAACGAAAATGTAAAACATTGAAAGGAATGTTTTTAAGAAACTGAAAGTCTTCATTCATTCTTATGGAACTGAAAGAGTGTAAGTATACATTCATGCTTTGCAAAATCGAAAGAGTATAAGTATATCTTTTATTATTTGTGTAGCTCTACATGCATTTAGGAAAATAAGGAAAAGCACAATTACACAATACAATGCATGTTGGCATACGTGACTAACACATGGCTAACACATGGGATGTCTGCTGACGTGTCCTCATGTGACATGCCTACGTAGCGCCCTATGCCTACGGAGTGCCCTACGCAGATGTTTTCTTGTAACTAACTTGAGACAAAAATCTAATCATAACACGAAAATTGAGGCACAAAATAAAAATTGGAAAACCTCATAGGAAAATCAATATCAACAATTTTGCATGAATTTTAAAAATATATCAAACTAAAATCTTTGGTGAATTCTAGACACCATATGCATGCTAAAAACCACACAAACTCACAAACGACCCTAAAAACCACACAAACTCACAAACGACCCTAAATTCTATAATAAATAAGATCAAAACCACATGCAAAACCGAACCAACTGGCCAACATAAGACCCAAAGCCAAACCACAGCGTCTCAAACCAACATCAAACCAAATCAGACCAAAAATTGAACCAAAGATAAACCAAATTAGACCAGAACCGAACCACAACCAAACCGAATCGAACCAAATATAAAATCTTGAACTGAATGGTTCGGATTGTACATAATGTGTTAATGATAGCTAGATTATTGGACCTAATGAGTTGTCCAGAGAAAGTATAGGATGTAATGGAAATCTACTCTAAAAGTATTAACATGAGTGAGGGTGTAAACTTGTACACTACTCTAACAAAGGCATGAAGAAGACAGAAAATAATAGCTAAATTTAATACAAGTTCTCTTAATGAAAATGAATCCGAGATGGATAATTTCACTTAGTTAATAGGTAGCGCATCTTGTTATATTAATTAAATTATACATAATTGCGGTTCATATCCAGGAAAAACTCTTTAATTCTAACGGGCTTTTGCATGTTATCACAACCTACTGCCCTAGGATCATTCTACATTCCTATACAAATAAAACTAGGTTGGTGGTTCACGATCAACTCCCTTATATAGATATCTATGATTATAATGCATTCTTCCAGTTAAAACTATAAACTACTCCATCCATAGATATCATCAATCTATTAATTCTTTGATCTCGATCGAATCTCTTAATCAAGTAAAAATTAGCTACTCTCTTTAAGCATTAAGAACGGGCATGAAGTAATTAACTCACAATTAGTGCAACAAGACAACACAAACATGATATATTACATATCAACCAAGATCCATCATACACCCTTGATCACTAATGTCTACCTCATGTAAGAATGATAATACATCATGTGAAGTTCATCAAAGAAGACAATATTGTAAGAAGAGATGGGGAACGTTATGCAAATCTGTGACGGTGAGGCCCTTACGTGAACTTCTCTTCAACAATGCCGCTTCCTTGTAACTCGGCTTCCACAACTTCTCTACAACCTTCAAGTCCTCCTTCAAATTGGTAGTATAGAGCCTGAGAGGGTCAAAGGTAGAGAGACGAAGAGTGGGTTTTCTTCTTCAAAAAGCCTCTCCAAAAAGGAGGATCTCTCTTCTCTACAATTTGAGTGAGGGTATATATAACCGATAAAGATATAGTTCTTCTTGTCAAAACAGTAATTTCCTAGTAGTTTCCTTCATACACTCAGACTGGCATGTTTTGACTCCATCATTCATAACTCTGTAAAATAGTTATTATTCTTTGCATTTCATGTTGATTTTTGTCATGTTCCGAGTTGTTTATACTTCAATCTTATTAGTTTAAGAGTCTATTAGATATTATTAATAATGCGATAAATTATTGTGGTTTTGATATAAAAAGTGTTAATTAATGTTGTTCTAATAGTGTATAAGATTTAGAAGACGATCTGGAACAAATTCGGGGCAAAATCGGGCCAAAAAGCATAACCTGAAAACTTTAACCAAGAGTAGAGCGCTCGAGTTCTAGGACGGAGAGTGCTCGAGTGCTGGCCTTTCGGTTATGAAAATTTTATAGCCTAGAGCAAAGCGCTCAAGCACTGGCGGTGGGAAAACTGATTTTTCTGATATTTCTTGCGATCCTGGTAGACATCACTTATAATATTTGGGTGGATCCTTTATAAACTTGATTAGTGTTTTAAAGAAAAGGATATAGATCAACTCTGAATGGCTAGGCGATGGCACGAAAGACGAGAAGGAACGACGAAGAAGTTAGATCAGAAGAAGAAGGAGCTTTCTCGAAAAGATTTTCTTATTTTGATTTAGTTTTCTTTGTAATTAAATGATGTCTTTCATATCACATATGAATTTCTTGCATTTAATCAAATATTTTATGGAGTAAATTCTTTTCTAGGATTTTCAATGACACCTAGTGCATGGATTATTATAGTTATTAATTTTTATCTATGTGATTGTGATGTTAGGTCATCTATTTTATTCCATTCTTAATGTTATTATTAGTCTAGCCATCTATTGTTAGATATAAAGATTTGATCTTGTCTAGAGATAGAATGATTAAATTTTTCATTGAATAAAATAGTCTTTGTTAATTTGTTTTGGTTGATTCACATATAAAATAGAGATATATTCATATGTTTTGGGTAACTGTTAAGGGAAGAGTTTAAAGTATCATTTTGTATACACAAATTCATAGAGATATAGAAATTTGGTGTGAGTGATAAGTTTATAGTGAATTGAGAGATTATCGTGAATAATTAATTCCCATGGTTAATGATTTAAATGTGCAATTCATAGATTGGAGTTATAACTTTAATCATATAGAGCAATAAGTGAAATTGAAAATCCTAGATTTTTCTTCTTGAAGTTAATAATTAATTTAAATATTTCATATTAGATTAATTTAATCTTAATTCATAATTAAATCACTCTTTGAGTTTATTTTCATTTAAGTATAATTAATTACATTAGTTTTGGTAATTGAGAATTTTTACTATTAATTCATCGTAGGACGATACTTTCTTGTCACTTTTATTACTTAATTCGGCACGTGCACTTGCATTATAATTTCCACATCAATCTTCTACTTTAGACTGTGTTTTCCAACTTTGTTTCCTTGTCACCTTCTTGTCTCTTCAAGGTTTGTAGGGTTGGTGAAGTTGTTCCATGGGATTCAAAGTGTCCCAATTGAATTAGCTTGTCGAGCATGATAATAGCGACTACCTTGCAATTCCTTCCTCCCTATTGCACGTGAGTTGCTCTCCTTTAATCATTGACATTATGTAGAAGTATTCCTTTCTTGCTAATCAAATTGTCCATATAATGGTTTGTAAATAGAGACATTGGGAGGATTATGTAGATTTGTCTTAAAGTTGGGGAGCAAGTGCAAATGAGTGAAGAATTCTTTTCTTGGTCAAAAGCATGTAACAAAGATTGCAGGTTTGATCGTGTGTAGGTTTGATCATCCTAGGATACGCTCCGAAGTGGTCCATCCTAGGTAGATGGAAGAGTAGTCTGATCCCACTTGCAAGAGGGCACGGGCTTTGTCATTATCCTTCAAACTACAATTTTTGATGTAGTAATATCTGCAAATATGCTCATATTTGAAGTATCTTATGATATTTCAAAATTTTTAAATTTAAATTGACAACGATAAGGAAAATGGTGCTAGCGCATGAAAATGATGTATAAAAGCTATCAAAATATTATCTTAATCTACAAAGTATCACACAGCCGTCATCATCATCAGTGTCAACTTCGGTCTTTATCAATGCTCTATCCTTCTTGACGGCAAGAATGTTGCCATCCTAGTCTCCATCTCACTTGAGAAAACAAGGGTACTCCATAGCTTCTTGTTCTCCCTCAAGAGGTGAGCCTCTAATAAATCTTTTCCTTTTAGATAGTGTTTGTGAAAACTAATTTTAGTCATGCAATACATATCAAGCTTCTTACTTTGAATGACATTCATCTTGAAAAGAGATAAAAAAGACAAAAAAGAAATTCATCGATCTAGATGCCTACATACATACATCTGATGTAAAACCCACGATTTGAGTTAGGGTTTTATATTTAGCACCGGTCGGTGAGTCGAGTATGTTTATGAGCTACGAGGGGTCATGTGTACCCAAGTATATGATGATAACGTCATGATTACAACAGAAAAGAAAAAGTTATCAGAATATATGAGAGTATGCAGTCCAGTTTTTTTTTAATTATGTAGATTGATCGTAGAATTAGTTTTAGGCCGTTTACTATGTTAGGACGCGTTACGGGAAGCTTGGGTAGGTTGATAGTTATAGAGCATGTCATTTTGATTTTTATGTGTTTATATTATTTTATGGGATTTTTCCCGATTTTTTTTAGATTTTTTTAGAATTTATTTCTAGAAAATAATTATTTTGACTCGAGACGGAGACGAGTCAAGTATTATTTACGAGAATGCCACCGGGCTTCTCTTTTCTTCCACCCCGATGTTTCCTTTCACCCAAAACCTAGCCGCCCACCATACCGCGCCGCCGCTGCCGCTGTCGGTGC
>JAVDBV010057227.1:0-10079 GCA_032619315.1 Piper longum
TAACAGTGAAAATTTCAAAATCATAGAAAACCTTGGAAACCAATGGGTGAAGATAAGGGTGAGTGGACAGCCCAGATTTTGCCATGTGGCACGATCTGGACATCCAACAACCCATAGCCTAGTAGGGCCCACCTATGGATATATGCTATATAGATATGGATCGAAAGTTCGGATCAAACCCGTCCGAACTCAAAACTGACTCGAATCCTGAAATTGACTCTACAGGTAGGAATTGAGGCGAGAAGAGTAAATGGGCATCGAAACCCTAAACGAAATCAAGATGGGCCCTCAGGGGCGCAATCGAGTGATCTAAAATTCTTATGATGCATGCAAATGAAATACCCAGAAAAATCCCAAACGCATACTAAACGCTACAACGACCTAAATCTAGGCCTAAAATCCTGTCTAACATATACAAACAAATCTATATACCTCAGTATACACTGATAACTCGTAATATTATTATCTGCATGTTTCGCATAATCAACCATTATAACATGCTCATACGGCCATCTAGGCCCATACTCATAATCTGAAACTAGTTTGGCTCGATCTTGCTCAAACCAACTCGATATTGACCTAAATAGGGCAAAACTCAAATCGGGTAAAACCCTAACCCGAAAATGGGGTTTTACAAAGGAGGTGGGTTTAGATTGATACTCCACCTCTAGGCGATCAAGGGGGTGCCGATCTAGTTGTTGAGGGGTGGACTCTAATATTGCCACGTAGCATGATCTAATCGTCCGACAACTTGTGGGCTAAGAGTGGTCCACCTAGGATCGACGCCGACAAAAGTCGAAATTGACTCAAAACCTAAAAGTAACTTTATGGATGAAAATCGAAGTAAAAAAGTTAAATAGGCCTCAAAATCTAGAACTGAATGGATAAAAATCTAATACTCAAATCAAATTGGGCCTACAAGAGCAATCCATCAAACCAAAATCCCCATGATGCATGCAAAAGAGATATCTTAAAAAACCCAAACGAATATTAAATATTGCAATGGCCTAGATCTATCCTCAAAAGAATATTAAATGTTGCAATGGCATGGATCTAGCCTCAAAACACTAGGGTAATACAATAAAAAATTTGTAAACCTCAAGTACATATTGATAATTCATACTACAAACTTATGCTTTGTTGTATGATAATTGAAGCGATCATCTATATATGGATCCAACCTTCATAAGATAGTCATACGGCCATATAGACCCCATGATCATAGTTTGAAAACCGAGCTAACTCAAACTGGCAGGAGATTTGTTTGAAACAAGCAAAATAACAAGGAGGTAAAATCCCAACCCAAAGGTGAGGTTTTAAATTTAACATGGTGTTGTCAAGTGTACTCTAAATATTTTACAATATTACTCTTTATTTTTTGTTTGTAAAAATAATAGCTTTCTATTATAATTAAGATATGCCACGGATTATTTAACTATTTATAATATTGTCATTTATTTCCTACTTATGAAAGTAAATTAAATTACTATTTCATCTTTTATTATTACAAGTAGAAGTTGAAAATCTAAACGGTCTAAAATTATAATCTATTAAGTTTAACTAATCTTAAGTGAGTGGATTTTTTAAATTAACAAATTAATGAATATCGACTACTTAGTAAAAAATAATATACTGAAATTTTTAGAAATAAATACAATAGATAAGACTATAATAAATAAATATATACTAAAATATAAAGCAAACAATACAAATAAAAATCATATAAAAATTTTTAATTTAAATGTTTATATTTGAAGTTAATTTAAATTATTTGAAAAATACATGTATAAAATAATAAATAGAAAAAAGCATCTAATTACGAGCATCTCATGGGTAAATGGCTTATCAACGACCTTAATTAATCACAATTTTTTTTTACTTTCATCACATTTTAAACTTTTATTTCATCATTGTTAATTCACTTCGAGAGTAACTTTGTGGGCCCTTTAATAATTACTTAATTTAAAAATATTATTATTATTAAAATATTAGATTATAATTCTATTTAAATTAGAAATTTTAAAATCATTAATAAATTTAATTTTTTCAGATTTTATTTATTTATTTTTATTTATTATTAAAAACATAATATAATTTCATCAAATTAAAAATATTTTAGAAAATAAATTTTATTTAGCTATTAAAAAGTTTTACTTATTAAAATTGAAATTACTTTAATCCGTTATACAATTATATTTTTGTTAAAATAAATAAGTATTACTTAGTTTTATTGAAAATAATATAGTAATAATATTGAAAATAATTTTATATGTTCTTAATGCATATTATTATTAAAAAATTTCGAATACAACGAGTGCAACTCTGGCTAGTTTATATAAAAGTCATGAACTTTCTCTACCGGGGAGCCAAGCCAACGACAACAGCCGTAATTTAATTGAAAAGCAAGAATATCCTACTCAATAGAGCCCCATTATCACAAACGAGAACAAAGGACACGGAGGAGGCAAAATGACAAGCTGGAATAAGACCCCACCCAGCTCTTCCTTTCTCTACCCGAACGAGCCCATCAATCATCTACTTTTGTTAAAAAGCCGCTTCTCCTCTGTTTCGTGCCGATCCAGTCAATTCCAACTTCTATTCCTCCATCACTCTCCAACCTTCCATGCCCAATTCCACCACAAGCAGCGCGCTTCGCTTCTGGATTTTTGGCTCCCCCCATCTTCCGTGGCCCTTCCTCTCTTCTCCTCTTCCCCCATTCCCACTTATCTTTGGTTTTTTCTTCAAACCCTGCTTCTCTTTGTCAGCTGCTGAGCTTATGGGTGGGGTTGCCATTATTATTTGTTATCACTGCAGTACTATGGCTTGCGAAGCCATTTGCCCGTGACCTTCTTACTCCTCGGGAACCTTCTCCTCCCTTCCAATCTATATCTGAGCTCTGAACCAAATTCTGACTAAAAGTTTACATTTCACTCAACATAAGCATCGACACTTAGCAGCCTCCCTGACTTCTACCACTGACTCTCTTCTGGTTCCAACGAAGACGACCAAAGACCCGCCCACCATCGTCACCACTCCCGACATTGGTCTGCCGACAACATCTGCGCTTGAATTTGCAACAAACCCAGCTTAGCTATATATATTACTTCCCATTCTTGTGAACACGCTGTCCCTGCCCAACCACTGTAGTACTATTTCTACTACTGTCCTCCTACTGCCAGTGGTAGGAATTGGTTTAGTGGTGTGGGAGGTGATGGAGCTGGCGGTGTGGCCATACCTGGTGTCCTTCTCGGCGCTGCTGCTGCTGCTACTGGAGCAAATCGCTTTTCGGAGGAAGAAGCGGTCGATCCCGGGGCCGACTTTGGTGGTGCCGCTGATAGGGAGCACGGTGCCGCTGGTCAGGAATCCGACCAAGTATTGGGCGGAGCTGGCGGAGTCGGCTAAGAGGAGCCCGGAACAGATCGCCGCCGACTACGTGCTGGGAAAGTTCATGGTGTTCGTACGGGACAGCGAGGCGTCGCACCGGATCTTCGCCAATGTGAGGCCCGATGCCTTCCAAGTTGTGGGGCACCCCTTCGGGAAGAAGCTGTTTGGGGAAGGCAACCTCATCTTCATGTTTGGGCAGAAACACAAGGACGTCCGCCGCCGCCTCGCCCCCAACTTCACTCCCCGCGCCCTCGCCGCCTACCTCTCCGTACAGCAGCGCCTCTTCCGCCGCCACTTCTCCCGGTGGGCCGCGCTCTCCGCCGCTGCCTGCAGCGCCGCCATTCCCCTCCGCCTGCTCTGCCGGGACCTCAACCTCGAAACCTCCCAGACCGTGTTCGTTGGCCCTTACCTCGCTCAATCCGAGCGCGACGCCTTCAATCGGGACTACGCCCTCTTCAACGCCGGCCTGCTCGCCCTCCCCTTCGACCTCCCCGGCACCGCCTTCCGCTCCGCCCGCCTAGCCGTCGACCGTCTCTGCCTCTCCCTCTCCGCCTGCGCCGCCCGCAGCAAGGCCCGCATCCTCAGCGGCGCCGACCCTGCCTGCCTCGTGGACTTCTGGATGGAGGACATCGTCCGCGAGTCCGCCGACGCCGCCGCCGCCGGCCTGCCCCCACCGCCGCACTCCTCTGACGCCGAGATTGGCGGCCACATCTTCGACTTCCTCTTCGCCGCCCAGGACGCCTCCACCTCCTCCCTCCTCTGGGCCGTCGCTATGCTCGACTCCCACCCCGACATCCTCGCCCGCGTCCGCGCCGACGTCGCCGCCCACTGGTCGCCGGAGTCCGGTGGCCCTCTCGCAGCCCAGCAGCTACGCGAAATGCGGTTCGTGCAGGCGGTGGCGCGGGAAGTGCTCCGGTACCGGCCGCCGGCGACTTTGGTGCCGCATGTGGCGCTCGCCGACTTCCGCCTGACCGAGACCTACACGGTGCCGAAGGGCACTATCGTCTTTCCGTCCCTGTACGAGTCGTCTTTCCAAGGGTTCACCGAACCGGACCGGTTCGACCCGGACAGGTTCTACCGGCCGGACCGACAAGAGGACGAGCTTTACAAGAGGAATTTCCTCGTTTTCGGGGCCGGCCCGCACCAGTGCGTGGGCCAGCGGTACGCCCTCAATCACCTCGCTCTGTTCATCGCGATGTTCGCGTCAACCGTCGATTTCAAGCGGGAACGATCGGACGGATGCGACGAGCTCTCGTATGTTCCCACCATCGCGCCGAAGGACGATTGCCGGGTCCATCTCTCTCTTCGGTTCCCAACTGTGGACCCTATCCCACCCCCCTGATTAAAGAAATTCATTCAATTTGATATCCAAACACCCGCCATGGGTTTTGGGTTTTGGAAGCTTTTTTTTTAAAAAAAAAAATTGCAATTAGCTTGCAATAAGAGCATATATATATGTATGTATATGGGAAGTCCAGGCTGTCTTTGTTTGATCGTCATCTATTTTGTTCCTTTTTGTTATTCAAATTCATGTTATTTGATTCCAATTAGTGTGATTGGAGTGGATTCCTTTGTAATTGTCATGGATTTCATTTAATATGTTGGTTAACAATGATAACTTGATAAGTGCTAGAGTTGTTTGATTAAAATCTATCACCACGTTCTTCTTGTCATTTGGTCCTCACTCTCAATTATGTGCTGGCTGGCTGGTCTTTGGGACCATCAACCATCAAATTTAAGCCTTGCGAATTCTAAGTCAATGTTATCAAATTTATTTCATCATCCTTGTTGGCCACTCGCCTTGAGAGAGCGCTTGGTGCATGATATTGTGGAGCATTGTTTATTTGAAAGGGCCTCATTTTTTAGAATAATGAGGTATGCCGACATTTCATCGGCATCAATTGTCATAGTTTATTATATTGCCTTGCTCTGCACGGCCTATGTTAAAAATAGGCTACGATTTTATAAATTTATTCCCACTGGATAATGAGATAGTAGTCTGATATCTTATAAATAAGCCCAAATTTTAACAATTAATTTTGATTTATATATTCATTTTTGTTATATTTTGATGGACTAAATCTTATATTTTTTATCAAAGACGACTTTTCTCTCCCCTTCTACCCTTCTATTAATAAGAATAAATTCACAAGTAAAATATTTATTTTGCAACTATAGGAATCATCAACATGAAAAGGTTGTTCAACAGAGCATATGGCAGGCAGTCTCAGGACGGATGTTTGTTCATTGAGGGTAAAACGGATGGTCAGCATTTTGGACCTCTTTGCTTTTGTTCTCATAAAAAAAACAGGGTGATTTCGTAGTTGACTCTACAGCCAAAATGTATAAAAAACCTTTTTTAAAAAAACATGAAAGCCCTCGTTTTGAACATGGAAAGCATAAAGAAAGCATAGAAAGTTCAACAACATTGCAGGAAATCCATCACTATTACAAGCAACGTAGCGCATATGGCCAATCAGTCGCAAAGTAAAACGTGGTGATTCCATACTTGCTTCATGGAATTGTTAAGTACACATTTAGCCATCCGTCATAAAATTTGTAGGCCACTTTTATCCGATTCAAAGGGCATATTTTACTCCGCTCTGTGAGTTTTGTATATAACTTGTCCCCGAAGTTGCTCATTTGCCATAGCGTATTCGCCTGACAAATTAAAACTTTTGGATAATTTGGGACCAAATTATCTTTTGCTTCAAAATATAACGTGAAAAAAAAAAATTTGTGGGCCATTGTCAAAACCTCGTAATGGAGGATGGCCCGTTGGGGGCCTTTGCCTCTGTAATCTGACCAGCATAGAGTCACCTTGATTAGAGCCTACGTGACGCCATCCGAGTTAGCCGGGGGCAAAACCATTTCGGCCTGATCAATGCAGCTCCAATCATGGCCATCATATTTTTAAAAATAAAAAATTGCCACGATACTTATAATTGGGGAATAATCACTCTTAGCTTCTTACGATCAAGACTAAATTTGATATAATGAGCTTAATTATTTTCTCAAAAGAAATTAAACCAAAATTAAGCAAAATTTAATTTTCAAAATTTCTTTTTATATAACTCACGAGCTTAAACTTTGTTGTCCGGGGTCGGAGTTGACTTTGATACTTCCTATACCAAATGTAATTTGATGGAGCTGGCCTTTCTCTAAAAATGATAAAATAAAGTTGAAGATAATAAATATATATTTATTAATATATTACATCTTAAGTAAATTATGTCTTTAAAATTATACTAGATCTTAATGATATTTCGTCATTAAATTTTTTTTATAATATAAGCATAAAGTATGATTTGTAATCTGATGGGCATAATCATTTTATAATACTGGTTAAAGCTGAAGACTATCAATATATCCCATTAATATATTGGTTTTTATTATAATAAATATTGAATATAAGACTAATTATTTAACGGGGGTATTACACAAGTAGAGATAGTTCTGGTCACGTAGTCAGTATGACCAGGAGAGGACCTTGCGTGGCTGCTGGCCATCGCCGACTTGCCCGTAGTTTTGCTGGTTACCCACAAATTTTTGTTCCAAGTTATATTTTGAAGCAGAGATTAATTTGGCCTTAAATTATCCCAAAAACCTAAATCCATAATTATTATGTAAATAAGTCCAGATGTGGTTAATAGACAATTTGTGAGCCAGACATGTTAAAAGCTACCGTTCAATCCGCGTCACCGGCGTAAAGTGCGATGGATTGTGAGTTTGGTACATTGTGAACGAGTGATGGTTTTTGTGGGTCCTCGTAGTTTGCACTTCAATTGGGTTTTAAGCTGTCACGGAACTGATTTTGTAATTTTGGTGGGCTCTAAGTGTGTATTTCTATTTTAATCATTGACGTTGGATGACGGGATGACCGAGGACTGGGGAGAAATTTATGGGCCCTTTTTTTCTTGATGGGTTTGACAAAGTTGGATTCAGCTCGATATTCGATTTGATAACAGCTCAGATTCAAAATTAAATAAAATGTGTGGCTTGTATCTGATTAATTAGAGGTGCAGAATTGAGATGAATTGAACAGGGAAATATTTAAATTTGGCTTGATATAAAACGAGCCAAATCGAGTTTTAATATAAATTAGCCGAGCTTTAATATAAATGAGTCAAACCGAGCTTGTTTAAAATTTATATTATTTAAGTTTAGTTTGAGTAGAGTTCGAGCCTAACGAATATTTATGTACTCGACTTTTTTTAAACACTACATAAATTTAATGTGACCTTAATAGTATTTTCGAGTCGAGCCGAGCCGAACCAAATATTTTTTCGAGTTTGAACACATCAAATTTGAGTTTTGAACCGAGCCAAACCGAACATTTTTTTACTAAAGCTCTGTTCGTTGTTCAACAAACTTATCCATTTCGAGTCAAGTATTTTTTCAAATACAAAATTAATGAGCGTGAGCCGAGCCGGATGCAAAAGACTCGCAAACAGTCTTGGCTCATTTATACCCCTATGTTTAACCTGATTTGACTTACAATCCGATAGTTGACATAAAACTACGCTTTTAAGCAAGTATATTACATTTCTTTTCATAAAATTGGCTAAAATTGGAAAAAAAGCATGACTTAAAATATAATTTTTAATAACGTTTCAATGCATTAATTGCATCTTTCATGTATGAAACAGTAAAAAAGCCTACGATTTTAGCATAAACTGTATAAAGTTGAGTATTGTTTAACACAAAATTAATTAAGCTCAAATTCAGCTAGAAATGTAATTGGCTGAATACTAGCAGACTTTACATGAACTCGAAGATAAACAAGTCAACTTTAAGTTCAATAAAATTCAACTAAGCTAATTATATGATGAACAGGTACAAATGTTTAAAACTGCTTGCTTGTTCATGTGCAGAATATCCTCTCAGTACGACTGGTCAATCATTTTCTTCCAACCTACAAATTCATGCCTCGAATCTTGTCTCCCCTATTCTTTGTAATAATAACAATAATACTTTTTTGTAGTGGTGGATAATTTTGTTTTGAGTGATAAGTCATTGACCAACCAAGCACATTTTGTTATATACCATTTTAGCAACTGTTCCTAAGAGGCAGCCAAGATACCCTTTAACTTGCTTGGCAACAGCCGTAACAATTAACCTTGTTATTATGCAATGTAATGTAACAATGTCAAAATTGTCAACTGTCGACATGACGCCAAAGATTTCTTAGTTCAGTCCTTACAACGTTTCACTTGTTGTTGTACCGTAAAGTTAGAATTATTTGGCACGCGGTACTTGTGTTCGTCTTTTCCTCACATCCTGTAATCAACGTGCATTACGAGATGCGTATACGCAAGCATGGATTTATGTTTTTTTGCTTAACGACGAAGAAATTTTTTTTTAGAATTGGTTTGATTTCTTAAAAGCAGTGTACGTGACATGAAAATTTTAAAATAATTAATCTTAATAAAAGTAGTCATATATTTTATATAAAAAATAATATTAAGCTAATTATTTTATATACAAATTAAGTATAATTATAACTACAAACGAAAGAACAAAATAATTATAATTATTTTATGTGGCCCACTCATATGTTTTTTAATGAGAAAATTTTTCTCTCTTTCTTATATCGATAGATAAAAAAGAAGAAGAAAGAGAACACATATGTGGACCACATGCCACTTGAAGGAGATTATAATTAATTTTAATATAAAATATATTATAAAAATACTAATTTTTTTAAATATATATTACATATATACTAATTTTAGTAAAGTTAATCGTTTAAAATTTTCATGTCATTTATGTTTCTTTCATTAAAACCAAACTGAATAATAGTTAAACAATTAAATCTACTCGTGTAGCTGAAATCAGTTGCAATTTTATAACTTAAATCAATTATTGCCCAAAGGCAAGTCGGGGAGTTATGTGGGTAATTCTGACAGGAGGAAATTTGAAACCTTTGCAATTCATTATTAGTGGTATTGTGATTAACCCATTTAAATTTTTTGGATTTTTACAATTCATTTATTAGTACTTTGTTTATTTCAAGAAATTAATATTGATAACGTCTTAAGAGATACTACTGATGAATAATTATCATATATATATATATTCGCCTAAGATATCATGATATGGCTGCAAGGGGTTGGCTGGTTTCCTATTTTACTGACCTTTTCGAATTAAATTGACTTAAAATAGCTAAGTTTTTTTATCATTTAAAAAATAATAGAAAGTGGCAAACTTAATCTCAGTGTTTTTGTTTTGAAACGATAGTGGCATAAGTCTCAGCTATTACTATTTTACCAATTTATTATTTTATTAAACGTAATTGTTTATTTTTTGAAGTAAAAATATATCATATTGATCAATATAAATAAGTAGTATTATTTGTATGTTTTAAAGTTATATATATATATATATATATATAACTTTAAAACATACAAATAATACTACTTATTTATATTGATCAATATGATATATTTTTACTTCAAAAAATAAACAATTACGTTTAATAAAATAATAAATTGGTAAAATAGTAATAGCTGAGACTTATGCCACTATCGTTTCAAAACAAAAACACTGAGATTAAGTTTGCCACTTTCTATTATTTTTTAAATGATAAAAAAACTTAGCTATTTTAAGTCAATTTAATTCGAAAAGGTCAGTAAAATAGGAAACCAGCCAACCCCTTGCAGCCATATCATGATATCTTAGGCGAATATATATAT
>JAVDBV010057272.1:0-16368 GCA_032619315.1 Piper longum
CTTATCACTGCACTTCAGTGCGATGGAGGAATCACTGTGTCTCACTCACCCTGGCCGTAGCCTTTTTTGTGGGGCGGTTACCACTACTCCAAACCAATTCGATACAATAAATAATTTACATATATAATACTACCCCGTGTAAGACTGAGTCAATTCCTTGACCCCGGTTGCACTCGGTGCAGGGTGGTCGAATCTGGGCTCAGGCAGACCTAGGCTACCAATAAGGAAAGTACGACGTTCTACCTATTATACTTACCTGACTTGTGATTCATCCGACTATGATCCGCTAACTCTAATCCGAGAAAAGGAGGAAGCTGGCGTCTATCAACAGGAAAAAATGTGAATGACGCCCCCCTTTTCTCCTTATATAATGTTATGAAATGACGGCTAGGGTATACATCGCCTGTATTTCACTTAATCGGGTAACCGGGTAATTGGGTAATCGACATTATTTACTTAACCATTTAAACTGTTACACGGTATGGTTCACTTAACCGGTTAAATAGGAAAGTAGTACAGTTCACTCAACTGGTTAAACGGGTCAATCATAATTAACCAGCTAACAATAATTACTTTAATTAAAAATAAATTTTGTCACGTTCGTTCCCACCGCGTCGAACGTTATTATTATTTTATTTTTTTTATTTTTTTTCCGGGTCTTTATAGAATGCCTCCCCGCATGATAATAAATGGAGTGTAGCGGAATGCCTCCCCGCATAATAATAATAGTAGGAGTGTAGCGGAGTGCCTCCCCGCGTAATGAAAAGACTTTGGAATAGGGAGTATATTTGACTTGTTTCCTTAATTATACGGCTTAGTGGTTTTATCACTAACGCGGAATTGCCTCCGCAGGTGTGCAGATACGAAATTAGTTAGGAGAAGCCGTTGACAACCAGAGCATGGAGCAAGATAAACATGAGGACTCCCTTTTACTTTTATTTGAGTTTTAGATGTGGCTATGGGATATGGTCTAAGACTGTGGGACAAGTATTATTATATCTTGTTTAAAACATAGTTTTCTTTGAATGAGTCATACTTATGGTTTCATTTTTAGTAACACCCGGCCATCTAGGCCCAATTAAATTATTGAAAAATGACGGGTCGTTACAAGATGCATCACTGAAGACCATGAAGCCTTCATTGCCATGTGGCACACTCAGGAATAGTGTAGTAGTTAGGCTCTTTTTCAAAGATTGGAAACTCTCCTCACATTTGGTACTCCATTTGAACTTGACTCCTTTGCATGTAAGCTTAGTCATTGGTGATGCCACAATGGAGAAGTCTTTAATAAATCTCCGATAGTAACTTGCTAGCCCAAGGAAACTTCGCATATCAGTGGCTGACTTGGGTGTTGGCCAATCAGTGACTCGTTTCACTTTTAATGGATCCACTGTGACTCCTGCCTTTGAGACCATATGTCCGACGAAATTTACCTCCTTCATCTAGAAGTCACACTTTGATAATTTGGTGAACAATTTATTCTCCCTCAAAACTTAAAGAGTAATGGACAAGTGTTTCACATGGTCTTCCTCATTATTTGAATAGACCAAAATGTCATCCACAAACACGATAATAAACTTATCCAAGTATTCGTGGAACACCGTGTTCATAAGTGACATAAAGGCCGCTAGCGCATTTGTCAGACCAAAAGGCATAACCAAAAACTCATAGTGTCCATATTAAGTTCGGAAAGCCGTTTTCTATATGTTAGATTCCTTCACCCGCAACTGATGATATCCAGACCATAAATCTATTTTTGAGAATACTCTGGCTGTTTTCAGCTGATCAAATAAATCATCAATCCTTAGTAAGGGGTACCGATTCTTGATTGTCACTTGATTGAGCTGGCGATAGTCTATGCACAATCAAAGTGAGCCATCCTTTTTCTTTACCAAAAGAACACGGGCTCCACAGGGTGTAACACTTGGTCGGATGAAACCTGCCTGCAACAACCCTTCCAGTTGCAAGAACTTCTTGGCATACTCCCTTAACTGAATCATCCCTCTAGACTAGAGTAGCAAAGTCCAGTGCTTTCTTCTCGACCACAGACTCAGGTAAATATTGTCCATTGAAAGCTATCAAAAACTCTGCCCATGAAATGGATGAAATCTCCCGTTGATGGAACGTAGTCTTCTCCATGGACTTCCAACAATACAATGCTTCCTCCTGAAGCATGCATATAGCCAACCTTACTTTATTGCGATGGGGCACAAAGAGAGCTCTAAATGCTTTCTCAGTAATATCAATCCAGCTCTCCGCCTTCATTGGGTCAATACCTCAAATGAATACTTCAGCTCCATTCTTCCAAAACTTCTCTAAGTGTAACGATCACTGTCATCCACAACTGGCAGTACCACTTGTCGGACTACCGGTGGCACTGGGTTTGGAAGTTCCCCTTGCTCGCCCGGGTCAGCTACCCCTAGCCGCTCTTGGGCGCTCCCCAGATCCCCATTTGAGACGTTACTAGGACCCGCAACCGAATTTGGAGCTCCATTCCCTGCAACCAATCCCGGTAACCGCTGCGCCATGTTCTAAACCATAGAACTGGTATTATCTGAAGCCTGCGCTAGTCCCTGTATGGCCATCAGAATCTTGCCCAACACACTCTCCACGTTTGAGTCTAACTACGCAGCTTGGCTCGACTTCATACGGGTGCCTACCATCTGAAAATTTAATCCGTTATGGTTTCTTAGATTTTTTTTTCATTATTATTATTTTTTAAGCATTGCCATTCACATGCATTGCTAAAGTGGGGTCCCAAACCACCCATACTACACAGATAACACAGCTGATTGTAAAGGCGTCCCATATACGCTCATTGGTTTAGGTGTAAAGTGCACTTAGCAGGACACATAAGCGGCACACGGTCCCATATCAGTGTTATGCTTAAAAATTGTTTCTTTTAGTGATTACTTAGGTTTGTTAGTGAGTCCACTAATTCACTAATGACATACCGCATTGGAGAAAGATAAGTAAATGGACTCTTCAACAAGGTACTTGAGTCATATAATGTGATCTTTTGGAAAACGGTGCTCTGATACCACCTGTAATGACCTGGCCCAAAGTGCGATGTAATGGGCCTAAGTCATTTCGTGAAAATGGTTAACCCGAGTTAAAGATCTATAGTCTATTCCCACTTATAAACAAGATCTTAGCTGGTAGGTATTAGATGTGGGACTAAATTGAGGAATCTCATTTGTAATGTCCCGGCCCAAAGTGCAATGTAATAGGCCTAAGTCATTTCTTTAAAATGGTTAACACAAGTTAAAGATCTATAGTCCATTCCCACTTATAAATAAGACCTTAGCCCGGTAGGTATTAGGTGTGGGACTAAATTGATGGATCTCACAATCCACCTACCTTAGGAAATTTCATCCCCGAAATTCTTACACTTGGCCCATTACTAGCCCTAGCCCACGACCTTTTGGTTCGTAACCGACAACCTAGCTAACGTCCCTAGTTCAGTCCACCATCTAATATGGAACCAAGTTGGCTCTAATACCACCTGTAACGACCTACCATTTTTCACGATATTTAGTGTGGGCCTAGATGGCCAGGTGTTACTTAAACAAACTACCAAGTTGCTGAATTATAACAATTTAACAACAATGTATAAAGATTGATTCCCACTATCTCAGACCGTTTCCCAGTAGCCACACATATTTCTCAATAAATATTGGCACTCCCTTTTAATTTTTATTGAGAAATATGTGTGGCTACTTGGAAACGGTTCGAGACACATGAGAGTTCTTGAGGAAGAGTAATAAATTTTTTATTCTAAAGAAGGGTCAACTCTCCTGTGTCAGTTTGTTATTAGTTATTTCTGGACTAGTAATGCTCGTTACTTACAACTTTTTAACATATATGTCGGTGGGAATCATGAGGAATGAAAACTGTTAGGACTACGGAGGAGCAGCACAGAACCGCTCACACATGTACTTGCTGTGTGTAATGTGTAATGATGGTATGTTAATGCTGTGTGAATGAAGATAATCATTTTGTGATATGTCTTGATAAACTACCTGAAACACAAATAGATAAATGTGAACAAACAAGGAGCCTTGGAACTCTTTCTCGACTCAGATGAAAATGAAAGCGATAATGACTGAATGTCGTGATAGATTGTCATGTTCTATATTATTCTCATAAAATATATATATTCTTGTCGTGGATAGGTTAGCCTTTAGTACACTTTTAAGGAAAACTCTGTCTATTTTTCTATAGAATCAGACATTTTTCTTTGGATTTCTCATTTATTGCATTTTTTTATTTTTTGTTTTGTACATCATGACATGCATGTAGGACAACGTTAGAACCAAAGCATCTCATCCATGCTTTACATGCTGCATCATCATCTTGAGAAGTTGAGAGTAGATCCGAGTTGGCTTAATCGAATCAAGTAGATTAGCGAACGGTTCGGTTGTCGGTAACATTTCATATGGTACTATAGTCCACTATATACTAGCAGGACTACTAGGACACTCTAGTATAGCTATAGGAACTGGAGACAGTGCCCTGAGGGTAGACGTAGTTTACCTATCTCATTGATGAGGATCAAGGATACATGAGTAGATATTAGGCCTCATACCTCACACCAACATAGTTTTTTCAAATGTAGTTTAGACTAATACCCTGCAGAACTATACAGTGTCTATTTGACAACCCTGTAGAAAAAAAACCTATGTAAAGACCCAGGAAAAAAAATTAACGCAGTAGGATCGAACGTTGGAATATTAATATTTCCATTTAAATTATTTATTTGCCACCCGGTTAATTATTAATTACCCGGTCAAGTGTAAGGTATTATTTACCAATTAAGTATTATTTAACCCGTTAAGTGAACCGTATAATTTACCCGTTTAACCGGGTAAGTGAACCATTCCAATAAACCGTTGAAACCAGTTAAGTGAATTGTATCAATTACCCGTTTACCCGACTAAGTGAAATACGCGCGAAGTGTGTTTTCACGTATCCTAGCCGTCATTTCATTATATAAAGTGAATGGGGGGGGGGGCGTCATTCACATTGTTTTCTTTCGGACAGACGTCGGCTTCCTCCTCGCTCAGGTATTTTTCTTTTCTATTTCTTCTTCGTAATTTGCATGCATGCATATTTATAATTTATAATATGCTTGTTAATCATTGAACTAAAGTCTCTAATCAACAAAAAAGAAAAGAATTAAACTAGAAATCGAACTAGAAGCCATATATGATAAACAGGCGGACTTTGGGCAAGAAGGGCGACCGTAGGCAAGGAAATTCAAGGCAGTCACTCACAATTCTGACCACCATCTAGCTGCTGGACTGAAGGGTGGCTTTGCCGTGCCCCTAATTTTAGTGGGTGGCGGAATTACAACGGTTATTGGTTAGAATTGCAAGGGTGGCGAAAACTGAGCAAAATAGAGGATGACGGTGGGTGAGGAAATTCGGCCGTCCAGGGAGTCAATTGGGTTGCAATTGGGTCACAATCCGACGGTGGTTGAAATCACTGAAGGGTTGAAGGTGTCAAGACGTCCACCCAATTGAGGCGGCAAAGCTCACCGGTGGCGTAATCAGCGATGCGAGCGTGTCACTAGAGGACGGTGATAGTTGCTATAATCGGGCCAGTCCAGCATTGTCGCAGCTAGACGGTGGCCGGACGTGGCTGGGGAGGAGATGTCATGGCATGGTGGGCCTGGTCAGCGTCGGTCGACGGCGGTTGACAATGATTGGCAGCGGTCAGAGGCAAACAGAGCTCAGTCGACAACCGTGAACGGAATGATGACTTTGGGCTACGATTGTGGGCAAAACACGATAGCAGTGGCCAAAGGTACTGGTTAGGGTTGGAGTTGATTGACAAGCAGTCCATTGGAAATACGAGTTGACTTGACACGGGTTCAAGCTAAAGATATAATATCAACTCGTAATAAATCTTTAAAATTAATTAATTTAAAGGGATATGAGTAAAGTGGCTAAAATAATAAATTAATAAATTATTATACGAAATTACCATATTTAATAAAATTACGGTCATGATAAACAGTAAATAATTAATCAGCTTATTACAAACGATTAAATTAAATCAGAGGGTTATAAGGAATAAATAAAATAAAGACTTCACCGTTACCATATTAAATTAATATTTGGTAAATAATATGATTATTTTAATAATGAATTAGCAAGGTAGAAAAAAGGTTAATAAAATATAATCGTGTAGAAAATCATGAAAGAACAAAATGAAATAAGGAAGGGTGGAACCTTATTGAATTAACTAAATTACAGATAATTAAATTAGTGATATCCTTAAATTAGGATAATAAAAGTCAGGTAAAGAATATACCAATAATAGTAACTAATTATTGGTTATAAATTGATAATTATTTTATTGATTATCAAGTGAGGGTTATAATTGGGATAATTAATTTAAAATGTAAAGAAGGACTTACATTAATATATCACATGAATAATTAATTATATCACTAAAATTGTTGAAAGTTAAATAATTAATGATGTTCAACATGGTATATTTTATATTGTAAAATATTGATAGTTATATTAGTCATGTAATTGCCTGCATTTTCTACATGAATAAAATTATACTCATGTATAATTTTATGTCCTCGTTTAGACTAGGATCGTTGGTCGCAGTCGCGGGATTTCGTACAAGCTACTAGGTCCATAGAATTATTGAAATGTTGTATATTCCCTTCTGGCAGCCCTGGTCGACCTAAACCTAGATTCGACCACCATGCACCGTGTACAACCGGGGTCAAGGAATTGACTCAATCCAACACGGGGCCGCACTTTTAAATTTACTTGTAAGACAAATATTGAATCTTTGACACGAGGCAGCACCTGTGAAATAAGGAGTCTATGTAGCGAGAGGGTGAGCCAATGACAAATATCGATAACTACATAGGCCATAGGTCACGTAGTGTGTGTGAGCATGCATGGGATTGTAGCAGGATGGGTAGCCACCCTTCCCGCATTATAAGAGCTCGGCATAGACTCACTTCACTAAAAGACTTTTGAAATAAGAATAGGGAGTATATTTGACTTATTTCTTTAATTATACAGCTTAGTGGTTTTATCAATAACGCGGAATTGCCTCTGCAGGTATGCAGGTTCAGGCATAGATTGAGACCGGGGTTGGTGAATCTTTTACCAACCAAGGTTCGGAGAAAATGATAATGCATTGGACTTCCTTTTTATTTTATTTGAGTTATAATTGAGGCTATGGGAAACGGTCCAAGACTGAGGGAAGATTATTATTTTGTCTTGTTTAAAACATAGTTTACTTTTAATGAGTTATACTTATGGTTTAATTTTTAAATAACAACTTGCCAGCTAGGCCCACGCTATTGTGAAAAATTGCGGGTTGTTACAACCTAGGTTTTTCTCTGCCAAGGTCATTGCATTTTAGTCCCCATAGTTTCCAGTGGCCCCAGGAGCTACTTGAGTGAGACAATTCGAGCATGTATGGTCAGTCCAGTAAGATGATTCCATGATGTATGGCATGTTTCACCAGATGATTCTATCAGGTATAATCCGACCAGCCAGATTATTAAAGAGCTAGCGAGCTTCGTCATTGTTAGAGTTCCAGCTTCATGTTCGTCCGTTTGCATTGTATGCAGTGAGCCTTTGAGGCAGAGCTACCCTCCAAGTTATAGCTCAACAACTTTAGTTTTACAAGCTCAGTGGCATCTCCAGGTTAGGGTTTTAGCTGCTTGTAGTTTGTCCAGATCAGGCCAGTCTCAAGTGAGTTGGAGCTAGCTCAAACCAGACCAACTTTCAAAATATGAGTGTGGGACCCAGTGGCCATATGAGCTATTATGGTGGTTAAGTATGCCTAACATATAGATAATCAAAGCTTGAGTTATCGTTGTAGACAAGAGGTATACATATGATTGTTATGAGTTAGCCATGGTTTTAGGCCTAGAAGAGGTTGTTGCACCGTTTAGTATCCATTTGGGATTTTCAAGGCATCTCATTTGCATGCATGATAGGGATTTCGGACTACCAGATGTCCTTTGTGGACCCAGCTTAATTGAGTAGCATATAGTTTTACTCGATTAAGTTGAGGGTATGAGGCTCATTTAGCTTTCTTGCCTCGATTCCTATGTATAGACTCACTTTTAGGAATCGAGTCTATTTTGACTTTGAACACTCTCGATTTGAGCTTTTTGTCCACATATATAGTGCATATAGCCATAGGTGGGCCCCACTAGGCATCAAATTGTCGAACGTCTAGATCGTGTCATGTGGCATGATATGAGCCGTCCACTCTGCGTTAGCTTCATGCATCGATTTCTAGCTGTTTTTCTCCCATTTTCAGAGTTAAACACCCTTAGCGCCACCAACACTTTGGCTTGCCGCTAGCGAGACGTCGGCTCCCCTCTGGCCCTCCTATGGCCATCGGCTATTAGTCGATTTCTGCGTCCGTCACCACCCTTTCGGGTCATTTTTAACCACCGATGACTATCTTCCGTCGAAGCTGACCACCCCCAAAAACATCAATTTGTCGAGATCTCTATTTTGAGACCACCCAAAACCATCGTTGTGGCTAGGATCACCGCTAGCGATGCCACCGAACCTGCATTGATTATTTTCTCTTTCCAACCAGCTAGTGGCTAGACTCTGCCGATCGTCACCACCAGCACTACTGCCTTGAAGCCCTCTGTTGATCCCAACCGGCAGCAACCCCTGTTGCGCCACCGTCCGAGTTTTCTAGTTTGCCCGTGTTCGCGTCTGCAATGCCTGCTTGTGCGTCTGCCTGTCCATGCCCAAGACCATGCCCATCATATCTGCCAATTAAACTAGCCCATTTTCCAGTTAACCCAAATTGGATTGGTACAACCCATTCGACTTGGTTTGGTTCAGCTTGGTTCGGTTCGATGCAGCTTATTTTCAGCCACTTTTCGGCCGTTTCTTGACCGTATTTGGTAATTGAAGAACCCCAACATTAATTTAGATGTATATAAACATTTTTTAGCATGTTTCAGTGTTATGAGTATTTTCTTTATTTATTAATTATTTAATTAAGTAATTTATTTATTTAAGATTATTCATTTCTTATTATTTATATATTTGTTGACTCTCATGAATGATTATGTGACTAATTTTTGTTATTGATAATATATTTATTCATAGATATTATTTTTCTTTATGTTTATCTTTCTTTATTTGATTAATTGATTGATTATGAATTATTTCTTACTCATGTTATTATTTATGCGTTCTTAGTCGTATGTTCGTATATTTAATATTTATATTAATACTGTTTATGATTAATTTATATTATTTATTTATATGCCTATTGATTTATTTAATTATTTATTTTTTTTTGTTTATTTAATTATTTATATGTTTACTAGCACGAGTATATATGATATTTCCTCGTGTTTAGCTTTGTATTTATATAGTGTAATGATATTATTATTTTATTACTAGAGTACTCTTTATGTTCATATATTTATTAATTACCTGATTATCTAGTAGTGTATTTATTCGTTTACCTATTTGTTTGTTATTTATTATTATGTCTCGATTTACGTGCCAAGTGTTTAGTTGTAGGCTTGTTTGCACTATTTTGTTTCTTATGATGTATTGATGACATGAGCACACACCACAAATATGCATCATATACAGACGTCGATATTTTACTTAACAGTGGGTTTCGATATAGGTTACGGAGTACAAGCTTGCTCAATTCGCTTGGACCTAGGACCACAGGTCCATCAGACTCTCCCCTTTCTTGGTCTCTCATTGACTCTCTTCGTGCTGAGTTTAACCAAGTTTTAGCCGTAGGACGACATCAGCGGTGTTTTATCAGATCCCTCTGATGTTGGGCCATTTAACTGTGTTTTCTATACATTTTAAATAAAACTACACGGATAAGATCCCTTGTTCGTTTTCAAACGGAAGATTCAAAAATATATGACACAAGTCTCTTCCGTAAACCTATTATATAAGTACACGTATTTTTACAGATTTCACAAATAAGAGAGTGAGGGGTATGGAGATATGTATGGACCAAACTAGTACTCCTTCAAACCATGAGGTCATGTAGTGAGGGTAGTCCGTAACGCATCACATCTCAAGAATTTGTGGAACTAACTTAACTATTCTTTCTGCCACTAGAGTATCGTGGCAGCTGTAATATAGAGGATGTGAGGGTGTAAGCATTGTATGTATAAACATGAATATTAGACGTGCATGCACAACGGCCCTTGTTTAAGTATATTTGCTTACTGCCCAGTCTGAGGCAATTCTAAAGTTTCATAATGTTTTTTTGGTAATGGAATACACATTTGCCAGTTTTTACTGGTTATTTTTTGTATAAGTAGCACTCTTTACAAACATTTTTCTTATTTTATATGTATGTCTCAAATCATGAGTCGACTGTGGTTGAAGGACAGATAAATGGCACACACAACTGATCTCAACGCAAGCATTTTCTTTCGTACTTTTATTTATATTTGATGTATTTTTTCGTATATTTAACAATGTCTTTCATTCTCATGACACCGAGTGGGTTGTTTCGATCTATTGTATCGATCAAGTCTAACTAACTTTACTCAATTGTAATAGTTTTAATTCAGTTCTTAGGTGAACGAAAATCGGAATGTTTCATGGCCGGTGCACATCGCCACAAAACGTCGGCAACGGTGCGGCTGGTGTCACCGCCAGATAAGAAATGTATGTCATGTTTGGACTGTGTTTTTTATTTTTATTGTTATAAATATATATTGTTTATCGTTGAGAGGGTGGCCCTCATTACACTTTTAGGAGAAACTATGTCCATTTCATTTTCAAAATTAGTTATATCTTTTGAACTTTTATTTTTTTGTATTCTTTGTGTACTTGTTTGCATATCATGGCATGCATGTAAGACACCGTTAAAACCCAAGCATCTCATCCATGCTTTACATGTTGCATCTCCGTCCTCTGAGGGTAGATCCGGGTCGGCTTAACTAAATTAAGTAGATTAGCGAATGGTTTGGTTGCTGGTGACATTCTCGAGCTGGTTCGTATGTGAACCGGAATGGTGTTACAGGCACTCGTAGCTAGTTTGTTATAATTATATTTTAGACCAGTAGCATTTGTTACATACGTGTTTTGATATTACATATAGGTGATGAGCATGAGTTGGATGTGCCAACCTAGACAGAGGAGCAATGATATTTTTTGCACACAAGTTAGATGATAGCATGTTTAATATTTTTTTATGAAATTATATTGAGAATGATGTGATTAAATGCAAGACATGATGATATGATGTTAAATGTGAATAGAATGCTCGATACTAAAGATTTTGAATGATGTATACAATAGATTAGAATTCTTAGTGAATGCAAATATCTAATATATATATATATATATATATATATATATTTGTATATGTTGTTTTGATAGGGTGGCCCCTAATTGCACTTTTAGGGGAGACTCTGTCCGTTTTATCTTTGGAATTTTTATTGATTTTATTGCAATTATTGTTGGTGTGTAAATTTATTTTCATCTCATCCATATAGTAGCATGTTAGGGTTTTGTGGATTTATCCATGCATAGCGATTTCTATCATTATTTTAAGACGTCGAAAGTAGATCTGTATGAGTTAGGTTTGGATCACCCGACCTAACCGGGACCCGTAATATTTCGGCTCAGTTTGCGAACATGAACCTGCTTTGTGATCTCACAAAAACTGCGTACTTCCCAACCCACGAGGCAAAAAACAAGCAACAATACAAACAATATTCATAGCCATACACATGAATCAAACTTACAGAGAGGTAATCAATCCAACCAAGTTTGCCCGTAAACATAACATAAACATTGTATAATGACATATTTATGATTAGATGGAGTCGAAAATTAGCATTGACAAAATTAGCATTCACACAAGTTACTCCTAATTTCATTAAGCATTCGTTAACTATTTTGACAAGTCCAAAAATATTTTATGAGTTATTATATTCCACCTCATGGTTAATTTGAACTAGTCTACTTGATTAAACAATTGTTTCTAAATTAATTTTTAAGTGCGAATTTAATTATCCATAAATTTGGAATTAAAATTAGCTTAAATTTTAAAATGACCTAAAACTTTATTTTAACCAATTTCAATTTTAGAACTTCCCTAGGATCATTGGTAACTTATTTTAGGTAATTAAGACAATAACCGCCAAGCTATAAACACCCAATTGAACTTCTTCAAATTTTCAAAATGTTGGTAGACTTTTACTTAAATACCCAAAACAACAATCTTAAGTCAAATCAGACTAAAAAGCTTAAAACAACTTTAATCCATCTTAAAAACATGCCCTAAACACTTACATAACAATTTGAAATGCCCAAATTGATTATATGAAATTCAAAATTAATTAAAACTTAATTCATAAAGTGGTGATTTTAATTCTTACTCCTATCTAAATACCAATTCATTCTAACCTATATTTTATTTAACCTTATTCAGTAATCAGTATTTATTTTATGAACTTACTCATTAATATGCAAGACAAAATATAAATTTTACCAGTGAAAATACCCTAATAGTCGACACTTTAATCAACGAGTCCTAAAAATCTGTGTTAGAACAAATCAGTATTTATTCGATTAATTTACATAGCATTAATCCTAAATCATTCCCAAAATATATACATGCATAAGCCAACAAATCATCACTGCACAACATCAAAAATAAAAACATTTGATCCTAAAACAGTGCGTCCTCATCAAAACAAGAGTAAAACAACAATGATAATACAGACAAATAAGATGGCAAAAAAATCCAACCTCTGAGCCGTCTGGATTAAAAAGGAAACCAAGAAACACTGAAACTGATCGTAACAACTTGGCCTTCCCAAAGTGTGGTGGTGCCAACAACGAAGGTAGCACAGCACGACTGCGGTCAATCAAGAGAAATCGGCCTGCACAGTGGATCTGGTGGTCGACGGTGGTTGTGTAACGACTTTAATTAGAACATGCATAATCATTATTTAGGGCGTCACATGTCTCATCATCCTAACATGCAAATATAACATTTAACAATAAAATGTAATTTAGCAATTACAACATATATCAAAAAACGAACAAGCAGAATAATACGATAAGTTGAATGATTATATTCTACCAATATGACAGGTCTTTATTTTCATGAAATATACTTCTTATAAAATAGCCGATTATTAATGCAATAAATAAAACTACAACTAATACTAAGAGTCTCCATCACATCGCTCCAATGGTACTGTACCTACATATATGAAAACATGTCTACTCAATATCTAATAGAAGGCACTACGTCCACTATTTACATATGTAGTAACCACAATAAAACTCAGTTAATTAAACACGATAAAACTCGAATAATCATCGCTATAGAAAAACATAATTAAATAATAATTATTAATATGAATATGTATAGCAATTTGAATAACATAAATAAGATAATTTATGTAATTTGATTATCCATCCTCGACACTTAGAGTCTGCTTGGTTGTTTTAACATTGCATGAAGGAAATGTAAAATTTGGCCACAACTTTTCTTGTGTTTATATGTCTTGAAATGTAGTCAAAAGAAATTTTAATTTTATTCAAAGTAAGTCTATTTAAAAATTTTACAAAGCAATATTTTTTTATGAAAAAAAATTGAATGAAATTTTGGAAGGCACACGCACATGTACATGAGAAGGAATATTTAATTTTCATCTCATTTTCCTGCTATTGTGTAACGACTCATAAAGTGCAAAGTAATGAGCTAAGTTACCTTCAATTAAAAAATTATAACTCATTCTCATTAATAAAAATGATCTTTTCCTACTTGGTATTAGATGTGAGAGTAAGTGTAAAGATTTCACATATTTAAATATTTAAGGGAAATTTTAAAAATTTTCTTGTCATTTCATCTCATTGCACTAGTATTTCATATGATTTTTGTCCATTTATGTCAGTTTCATGCTAACCAAACAAACCATTAGATTCCATGCTTGTGATTAATTACTTAATCTAGTAGTTTCCAGCTAAGGCTTCTAGAAAGTCATAATCCTAGGTTACGTAATTATAATGGAAAAAGTTGATTTATACACCCTTTCAACTAACTAGTTAGACTTGGCATCTATGATCTATGTAGATTGACAACTTGAAACTAATGAAAATTACGTGAAAATTGGCTTAGTTCCTTCATCCACCTAGGTAGACTTTACTAAGAAAATCTACCAAGGTCGACTTTACTAAGAAAATCTACCTAGGTCGACTTTACTAAGAAAATAGAAGTAGCTATTAGGCGTTTGATCCATAGGGTTGTGCCGTAATAGCTTAAAATACAACATGCCAAGAAAATTGTGATACTAGTTGAAGAGCATTGGAGGTATTGATTCTAGGTGTATTGGTGAGCTCCACAACTGACTCCTAGAGAAGTGAGGTAGTGATCCACAAAAGGTACAAGGTAAGCCGCAAGTGATCACGTGCACTAACAAGATAGTGGCTTACGTTGACGTGGGTAACGGACCTTGCCTAAGGAAGTTGTGTCAGATGTAACACGTCTCTTGAACCAGCTAAAATTTGTGTACCTTTGAGTGTATAATATAAATGAAAACTAGTGCCAAGGTACATATGTTATAATATATATATACAATGTTAATTTAAGAAAACATAAAATATTAAATATACGATGAATCACGTAAAATAAAGGATCATAAAAACCCCAAAATAATGATAAAAAATGGTCCTGATCAGCTTGGTGATGAGCTTAGAGTCTTAGCTGCCATAATTACTGCTACTTTAGATAATAATTACATGTATTACAATTCAGACTAGTGTTTCATGTCTATATGCTATGATATGCTATGAGATAATATGCATAATCATTATGATTGTAAAGACCGTCAAAAAAGAAAATTTGTATATATTCAACTCGGTCATGGAATGATCAAACTTTGCAAAATTATTATGATTAATTATATTATATTCTCTACCCGGTTAAATATTATATTTTTTTCTTTCTTTACCTGGTTACCCGGTTAAATGAAATATGCGTGTTGGCGTATTTTTCACATACCCTAGCCGTCCACCTCTATCCTAGGTTTACTATATTATTTTCCCAATATAGATCTCCCACCATTTTCATTGAGTTAACCCCGCCACAACTTCAGTTCACCGCCGGCGAGTCTCCGCCTCACCCCTGGCCACTACACCATCACCCCCATGACCACCTCGCAGCTGGTTTTCCAGTCGTACCTCTCACGACCACCGGAACCGTCGCAGTCGCTGCCTACGACGGAGTTTTTGGAGCCTGTTTACGCCGTCGCCGCCACTGTTTGGGCTATTTTCCGGCTTCGGCAAGCCACCACCGGTCGGGCCGACCATCCCAATGGCTTCCATTCATCTAGATCTATATTTTGAGACCACCCATGACCATTGTTGTTGCCGTGATCACCGTCAGCGACGACTTCTCACCGTTAGGGCCGATTACCGGCCAGCTCGTGGATGGACTCTGCCAGTCGTCACCACCAGCACCTCCGCCGTCATGTCCTCTTTTGATCGCGACTGACGGCCCCACCAGTCGTGCCGCCGTTGGCATTTTCCGCTGACAGGCACCGCCGCCCCCGTTCTACCCGTTTACCCGCTATTGGTGTTCAGGTCCATCTGCTCATTTTCACGTCCACCTGTCCATGTTCACATCCGACTGATCATTCCCTAGTCTGCCAGACTATGTCCATGTTCTTGTCCATCAACCTACCTGACCCAACCCAGCATTTGGTTCAGCCCATTCAGTTGGTCTGGTTCAGCTTGGTTCAGTCTGGTTCACTTCGTATTCATCCATTTCTCAATTGTTTTTGGTAATTTCAGAACCCTTACATTAGTTTATATGCATATTCACATTGTTTAAGAATTTTGAATGTTATGAGAATTTTTATTTATTTATTGAATTGTTATTTTATTATTTATTTAATTATTTAATTAATCATATGCTTAATAACACAAGTATATATATAATATTTACTCGTGTTTAGCCGTGTATTTATATACTATAATTATATCATTATTTTATTATTAGAATATTTGTAACACCCGAATTTCGGTTCACTTAAGAACCGGATCAGAAATGTTACGATCGAGTCGAGACATGTTTAATATTATTAGTCAGTGAGACTCGATCCATTAAATAGATTGAAATAACCCTCTTGGTGTCATGAGAATGGAAGACATTGTTAAATAAATATCAAAATACATCAAATATAAATAAATGCAAGAAAGAAAATCTTATGTTGAGCTCAAGTGTGTGTAGGATTTATCTGTCCTTCCGCCGAAGTCGATACAGGATTTGCGAGACCTACATATATTATAAGAAAACCGTCAGTAACGAATGTTACTGGTCCGAAAAATAACTAAT
>JAVDBV010057338.1:0-11696 GCA_032619315.1 Piper longum
CAACTCCAAACGACTCCAGCTTCAGCATCCACAGCAGCTGCGTCATGACTACGGCGAAAGGACAGGGCTTTTGTTGACAGGTCTTTGACGGCAGGGCTCCTGACTTCTTCCCTTCACGGCACGGCAGCAGGGGCTATAGCACTCCCAAGTAGTAAAGCTCTGGTGTCTCTTACGGCTTTGGTAGACTTCACGTGGAGAATAACAGCAACAATGGTCTTTTCGATATCAATTTCAACGAACAGGATGATCTGGTTGTGATGTAGCACCGTCCCCTGTTTTTATCGGTGGGTTGACAATGAATCCGTCCGGGTGGTAGCGGTGGCTTCTTTCTTCCAATTTGGTGGCTTCGGCCTTCCCCGGCGGTGGCTCTTGGCTTGGTTGGGGGTCGCCGGAGATGGATCTCTGGCGAGGGGCTCCACCCCTTCCTTCTTTTGACTGCTTTGCTTCTTTCTTCACTTTTTTTTTGTATGCAACGAGCCCCCTCCTTCAACAACATCACCGGGCTTTTTATAGAAGTAGGATAACCCCTGGAGGAGAGATTTCATCTGGCAGTTTTGAAACAGCGTTTACCTCTTCTTCTGGCAATTCTTCCTCCGGCAGTTGTGGAACAAGCGAGACTTCTTCTTTAAGGCATTATGTCATCAGCGGATAAGTATGAAGATCTTAGAAAATATCCATATACATATTTTAGAAAATTTTAAAAAATATCCACTTAACCGGATAAATACAAAATTTTAAAAAATATCCACGTGGCCGGATAAATCTGTCCAAACAATAACATAGGTCTAATTTAACTAGGATTATATCACAAATTAATTTAATTTTAAATAAGATCATATCTCTCACTTACTCCAAACTAAAGTCAATTTAGGGTTTTAATTAGTTTGAATATTGATAAACGATGACCTTAGACCTTAGTTTTTTTTTATGGTAGTCAACTCCATTTAAAAAAAATACTATTGAATCGTAAAATTTATATAAAGGGCCATTGATAACCAATTTTACATGACAAACGTTTAACTCATTTTAAATAATAAATAAAAAATATCAGAGTAAATTGATAAACTGAAATTTCTCCCTCTCTCTTTTAGATTGAATATAACACGTATATAGTTTAACTATGATTATATCACAAATAGTGGGATCATCACATCTCACACCCCAAATTAAAATTTTTCCTATAATATTAATATACATTATTTGATTTTTTTATGGTAGATATAATATAGTATTGTATATTAGATTTATTATAAAATTTTTTAATATATTATTATTTATCAATTATTCGATATTTGTCACTTTGTTAGAATAAGGTTTAGTTTTAGACAATTTAAATGTTTTATTTCTAAATTGTAACAATGAATGGGTAAATTTAAAACTTAATTTGTTTTTATAAATAGGAAATAAAAAATATAATATCATAAAATAGTTAAAAAAATACGTGACAAAATACTTTTTTAAACAAGAAATAAAGACTAATATTATAAAATAATTAAATGTCTACGTTTGGCTTTTGTTTTATACAATGGTAGTAAGTAATATCATTTGGTTTGTTTGTGTTCTCTTCTCCTGAATAAATTCCAAAAAAGTTTCAATCTTGAAAAAAAAAAGTAAAAAAGATTTGAACTTTTCAATTAAATTTCTTCGATTGGTTGTGTTTTTCTGATATGAGTTGTTGATGGTGTTGTTTGGCGAAGGATTGAGGGCGGCAATGGCGGAGACGAAGCAGCCGGCGTTGACGAAGGTGGATCAGCTCCGGCCGGCCACCGCCAGCCTCACGATCGTGGTGAAGGTGCTGAGCTCGAAGCTGATCGCCACCCGGGGCCGATCCGACGGCCCGCCGCCCCGGCAGTTGCGCCTCGCTGAGTGCTTGGTCGGCGACGAGACCGGCATCATCGTCTTCACCGCCAGACGCGATCAAGGTTGCCTTCACTTTTCTTCTTCATCATCTCCGGTAGCCTTTTTCTGTTCGTGTGATTTGTCCACTTTGCTTTCTTGAAATTCATGTGGATATCATCAATGGTTATGTTGGAACTACAATTATTTATTTATATTTTTTTTTGTTATTCCATTGTTAGGAACTTAGGATCGCTATGTGTATAATGAATTATTTAAATCCTATACTGATTTATATTACGGTGGGTATTTTCGCCACTGTTTGTGATTTGTTGATTATATTGATGATGCAATTTTTTTAAAAATTTTATTGTGGAATAGCTAGGATGGATCCATGCCAAACTGGATTCTATTGTGGTGTGTAACGAATTTTTCGTTATGAGATTCATTTGATTTTGAATATTGTATGGTTAGGTTGGGTTTCCTGGGTTAACGTCCACGTTGATTTGTGAATTAATGATCGAAGTTTTGTTTTTTTTCTTTGGCTATATCATTGTTAGGATCTTTGTGTCAAAATTTTTTTTTTTTTGCGGCGTGTACTGAATTATTTATTACTTGTATGCTGATCTATAGGAGGATCTGTTTCATTACTGTTGGTAAATTGATGACCATGTAGTGAAAAATACAGTTTTTATTATCTTTATTATATATATCATTGCTGTGATTAGTATGTGCAAGACGTTTTAATAGCATCTAACGAAATTATTTTGAACCTATGCTAATCTATGGTAGGTTATTGTTTGATATTTCGTATTCTTATTTGTAAACTTATTTTTATGATTCTTTTGACCTCTTTCACCAAAGAAATTCTTTACGCTACTAAATTTTTTAGTAGGATGTTCCAGGGTGCCCCTTGCTATTTTTCCAACGAAGGTAGATAGAAAACATAAAATTTTTTTAAAAAAAACAACTAAATTTCAAAAATGTAAAATACCATTCTCACTGTCTAGTTTTCATCTCGTTTTTAATCAGTTTGATGCAATGTTATTAATCATAATTTGATTTCATGATATTTTTCATTGTCTTTTGTGGATGTCAAAGTTATTTTGTTCCCCAACTAACTTAGCAGATCTTCTTTTGCCTCGTCTGATGTCTCATACACATGTGGAATGTTGTAAAAAATTTCACATAATTATTATTTGCTTGATAAAACTCTCACTTTTGTGATTTGCAGATCATGCATTACCTTTTTTGTGTTATTGTTGGATTCTATTTAAAGTAGATGGGTCTTTTGTGTATGGCGTAGTTGCTTTGTTCCCCAACAAATGGTAGCAGATTTTTTGTTTCTTGTCTATTGACGTATATGAGATGTGAGATGTTAAAAATAGTTTTTCATAATTATTATTTACTTGATAAAACTCGTGCTTATGTAATTTGCAGTTTATGCATTATGTTTCTTTGGTGATAGTTGGATTTTATTTAAAATAAACTGGTGTGTGGTAACTGGCTTTTGGCTTCAGAAAAGCATTTGATTAATGGCTCAAGAACAAAGTTGTTACTTCAGCAGTAGGCTTGTATACTACTAGGCATTAATATTAACAGTTCAAATTTTTATATTCTTTGTTGTTAATTGTTATGGTCAATGAGTAAAATTGAATGGTAACTATATGGACAAATTGATACCTAAGTTCAGGTATTTTGCTGTCATTTTTTCAAAAAAAAAAATATTATATATAAAATGCATATTGGTCTCAAATGTGTTTTTTGTTGTGAAATAGTTACATTGTGATATCGTTTATTCTATTGCAAGCATTCTAAGGCCTGTGTTTATCTCTATTCGACCAGCTTAATAGAAATCAAACGCAAATTGATGCAGATATATATACTTTTTGTGGATGTTGTGTTGGCATTTCGCTTATATTTTATGTTTTCTGTCAAGTTGACCTGATGAAACCAGACTCCACCGTCATACTTCGAAATGCAAGGGTTGACATTTTCAAAGGATCAATGAGGCTTGCCGTGGATAAATGGGGCGGCATTGAAGTTACTGATCCTGCAGAGTTTTCTGTAAGGGAAGATTGCAATTTTTCATTACTAGAGTTTGAAGAGGTGAAGGTCGTGGAAGATTGAGTCTTGAAATATACATCTGGTGCTCTCAATATAGAACACAAGAGAGGAAATATTTATCATATTTGCAAGATGCAATATTTAATTCTGGTCAGCACTAATCCTAACGAATGGCAAATTGGATGACCCATTTTTGTCGGGTAGGGTTAGATTTTATTTGCCTGATGATAGACAGCTTATTTATGCAATAATTTTTATTTTTTATTTCATTCATTTCTTTTCCAATTCTTACATTTCAATGGAAAAACTATTTTTTTCCCTTTAAAATTTCTTAAAGAGAATACCCAAGGCACAAATTTTTGAATGAGTAAGTTGATCAACTTACATATGCAACCAGTCACTTGGGGAAAGGAAGTATTACACAAGAGGCAAATTGTAGACTTGAGGATTTAGGGTTTAGTCTGGTCTCATGACAATTAACATAATAGATAAGAGCCTACTTCTAAGCAATTCAATAGAAAGTTTTGTTCTAAGTATAATAATAAGGATATAAACTCCTAATTGGAGTTTATTCTAAACAACAGTGTTTATATTAGCTTAAATTGATTAATATTTGATCCTATTTTAGGTAGGAATCTTCCTAAGTGATTTTTAATTTTAACAAGAACAAGAATCTTATAATTGCAAGTTTATCATACTAATAGCATGAATTTTTAAATTCACCCCGAGTCTTAATCTCTTGAAGCATGTTTGTTTATATCAATTTTTGTCTATTAGTTATTTGAGTGATCATTTAGTTTGAATTGGTTTTTAATTTAAAATTAAAGTTTTTTGTAGGATTTCTATTTTATAAAATATATACTTTTGTGTTTGGTGGGTAGAGGTCTTGAACTTATAATTAGTTTTTCGAGAAATTTCTAAATGAACAATTTCAAAGAAAATTTTCAATTCCTTATTTTACTATGTTCTATGTATTCCTGATTCAAAAGGGTTTTCTTTAAGATAAGATCCCCTACAAATTGGCATATGATTATCAACCACATTTTTTTCTCCTGCTAGGGAATTAGTAGAAAAAAATTGAGAGCAAAATAAATGATTAGATGTGCTGATTATTGATATGACAAGCTAACCAAAACTGAAAATTAGCTTTACAATTAATTAATCATTGGTAACCAGAACATATTGTGCCTCCAAATAAGGATGAATACCTACTTTTAGCAAGCTAATCTAAATTCAGTAAAACCAACCAAACTGTTTTCAAAACATGCATGATCATTTTTTTTGTATACTCAACAAGGACACAAAAAATCTCATACAAGTTAAGTGTGCAATAGAATATTATACATGGTATAAAAAACTCCATGCACACTTGCCCAAGAACAAGAAAAATACAGTATACTAAAAAAATAAAGAGCCAATGAGTGCTTTAAAGCACTGAAAACGAGTAAAAGGAAGAAGAAAATATGGTGTGGTCTCAAGCTTGGCATGTGTAAAGCATTTGAGAGTGTTGGGTGGGGGGTTTTTATGGACATCATGATATGATTGGTATGGTAGTCTATCCCCATCAAGAGTATTAAGACGGGAATCCTATTTCTCCTTGCCTCTTTATTCTAGTGTTGGAGGGGCTTTCAACAAATTCATGGATTGATTGTGATAAAGAATGCTCCTTTTATAATTCACTTAATGTTTGCCGATGATATTATTTAATTTTGTAATGTTTTAAATTGTTTGACGTCATTAATGTAACGACCTACTCGTTTTGAGCTATGAGCTAAATATTATTATATAAAAGTAAGTGTCTCGTAGATTTTATCCCAAAAAATTTTCATATTTCGTCTGTTATTAGCCTCAGCACATGACTTTTTTTAGCCTGTAGCCAATAACCTAGCCAATGTCCTTAGTTCAGGCTACTATTTAACATGGAACCAGGTTACTATTCCATTACTAACAATACAATATTTAATACGGAACCAGATTGCTCTAATAATATTAATAAATTTGATATCATTCTATTAGTAACAATACACCATTTAATACTAAACCAAGTTGTTCTGGTATTATTAATAACAATACAATCCAAAATAATGTGCCTTTAAAAGTAGTTAATTAAGTTAATAATTTATAATCCATTCCCACTTATAAATATGTTCTTATCTAATTAAATATTAAATGTGAGAATAAATTGAAAGATATCACAGTCAAATTATATGAGGCAAATTTTGGACCGACGGTTAATATGAGCATATCCTATTGTTTACTATCCAACAACATTCGTTCCCAAGAGAAAAGAACACTACTAACACTTATTAACATGCCTCTTATGCTTGAGGAAGAGATCAAACTAAATGGTTTCATTCTCTCATTTGCAAGATTCAAGGGAAGATTGCATCTTGGAAACAAAGTGATATATCTCTCGCTGGGCGTTCATGTCTCCTACAAACTATCACAAAAACTATATCAAACTATTTGATGAATTGTCAATCACTCCCCAAACAAAATTTTCAATCAGCTGCAATCATCATTTTGGTGGGGAAAGTTTACTAAACATTTTTGTAGATTTATTAAATGATCAAATATTTGTCGTCCCAAAAGTATAGGTGGTATTGGAATTAGATGGAATGAGGATATGAACATAGCTTTCCTCACCAAACTTGCCATGAGAATTGCTGCTAATCCAGATTCACTTATCTAAAAAATCTTGGTTGCGAAGTATGACCTGCTACTCGTTCTTCTGGGCTCCTACTCATCTGTGGCAAAGTGTCAAAAAAGGTTTTTCTCTTCTCCAGGACAAAGTTTGCTGGGTCTCTTGGTAATGGGGAAAATGTTCTAATAGGCTTAGATCTTTGGGTACCTGGAGGTCGAGATTGTATACCCAGATTAAATCCTAGGTCTTAATCTCTGAGACGTCTTCCAGTTAACTGGTTTTGTTCTCGAAAATCAAAGCAATGGAACAAAAATAAAATCCTTCTTGTTTTTTATCTACAGGATGCTAGAAGAATTCTTGAATTACAGTTTCCAATTCCCAATTATTTGGACCAGTTCATGTGGTGTTCCTCTAAAACAGGTTGTTTCGCAGCTAAATTTGTCGTGAGAAGTTTGTTTGGACAATGTCAAAAGCAGGATTTTTTTTAAGTTGGGTGGATTATAATAACTCCAAAATAATAGTTCTACATCTAACAATTCTTAAAGGTAAGATTAAATATATAAGTAAAGATGTACTTATAAATTTTTAACTTGATTGATCATATTTGATTAATTACATTTAAAAGGATGATTAGGCCTACATTTGGGTCAGATCATTCTAAAAATAATAAAAATTTGTTTAAGGAGAAAATGAATCTGATTTTTGTAGATTAAACAAATCTATTTATTTTATTATGCATGTCTATATATCTTTTCTTACTGAAAAATTCAAAGTTTGATATCATGGTGGATAATTCCAATAGCACTGAGGCTATTGTTTCTTAGATGGAGAATACTTAGGGATATATTGCCAACAAAGGCAAATATATTTAAGGTTGTTAATTGAGCGAGCAAGCTTGTGAGTATTTGACATTGGACTCGGCTCAACTCAAAACTCGATATTCAAATATTCAAATTCGAACTTGACTCGAACTCGAATCCTACAAGCCGAGTTTATTTAAAGCACTATTCGACTCGACTCGACTAGGAACTCTATTCGAAATCGACTCGTAGCTCGACTCGAATTTGACTCGGTAATATAATATAATAATATACATAATATCATTTACTTACTCAAAATACATTTAAAATCATAAATAAATATTATTATTGACTACATATTAAATGAGGGTGGTGGTGAGAGTGTTTTATTTTTTATTTTTTATTTATTTTTATTAAATCTGGTCGATCTTGTAATCAAATGATTTAGATTAAAGTTTGAGATAGAAATATTATCTGCCCCCAGCTAAGATAATCTCTTTATATATATATATCTATATTGATAAATTTAATTATATTTAGTTATATTTATTTATATATTATAAAATAACAAAGTAGCATCAATACAAGGGTAACTCAGGTGGGAGAGCATCATCTTAAAGATTTGTAGGTTACATCGAATAACAAAAAAAAAATATTCGAGTCAATTTCAAGCATATATGTTCAAAACACGTTTAATTTTAAGTCAAGTTCAAATGAACTTCGAACTATTCGAATTGAGTTCAAATATAAGCTGAGTTCGGCTCGGTCACTCATTTAGCATCGTTAAATTGTGTCCCGGTGGGTGTTCTTTGTGGAAATGACATAGAGACTTCATTACACATATTCACCGAATGCAAGTATTCACAGGCTCTCTTTTTTGCACTGTTTGGAATTAAACTAGAGAACTATAGGCTTCCCTTCACCATGGACTTTCTGCCATGTATTTTGCATTTTTACAAGATTTATCCATAGGGTTTTATCCTCAAACTCCTCCTTGTTTGGGATGGTATTTGGAAACTGAGAAATTGTATCCTTCATGGCAAGTTCTCTGTTATCAAGCCAACTACTCTTTATTAAGGAAATAAGCATTCAGGCAGTTTATATGCTCCACTGAAAATTTGAACGTGGTGTTCATCCTCCTTTATTGTCTAAAGGTGTTAATGATTTCTTCTCCTGTGTTTTTTCTGATTTTCACATTACTATCATGTGTGATGCAAAAATATTTGTGTTTGGAGCTTCATTGTCTGGTGTAATATAACAAACTCATACTATACTGACTGTGGATACGAAGAAGGTGGAGGCCCAAAGAGCTGGAATTCATGGTCTTCTCTATGCTGTGTGCTATGCTAGATCAATGAGCAAATGCAAGATACTCATTTTATCAGATAGTAAAGTTGTCACTGATAGCCTCTTACATTATGCAAATTATCATGTTAGCTGGGACAATCGATGCTTATTTTTGTTTCTCTTTGATACATTTAGAGGTGTAAATATTATTCTTAAACGGGTTCCTGCAAATCTGCTGGCGTAGACAGTCAAGTGGATCAATAATCTACCTAAAGTCCCTTCTTCTTTACTTTGTTCTCCTTCTAGTTGATGATTAGTTTTTTGGAGGAAAACAAAAACAAACAAACAAAAAGCAAAAACAAAAAAGCCATCATAATGTTAAAAGCTTTCAACATGAACATTTCAGAAACATGCATCATTTTTGTAGTCTCATAAAGGATAAATGTACTTTGAGATCTCTTAATTTAGTTTCACATCTATTACTTACTATGTTAAAATCCGATTTAAAAGTTGGAATGAATGTGAAAGGTAAATCTTTAACTTTAGTTAGCCACGTTTGAAGAAACGACATAACCTATTATATTTAATTTTGAGTCGGGTCGTTACAAATGATATCATATCAATCTAGTTTCATGTTAGATGATGGGATAGAATAGGAACGTTCGTTAGGTTGTTTGTTATGGGCTAAAGAAGGTTGTTGGTTGGTGCTAGTAATAGGACAATTATAGGAATTTCAGAGGTAAATTGTGAGGTCCATAAACTTAGTCTCACATTTAATACCTATTGGGAATGGATTATAAATTTTTAATTTGGTTAATAACTTTTAAAAAAATAATTTATGTCTATTATGTTACACTTTAGGCCACATCGGTTCATTCTCTCGAATCTTTTATTATATCAATTCATAATAGGTGGACCAAGCATAGCACCATGCAGGCCAAGAAAAAGATATCAATAATATTAATATTTTATATTCAAGTTAAAGCCCATTTTGATTCAATTACCAGAAGTATGCTTCCTTGTATCTGGTTGTAACTATGTCACGCAAGGATGTTATAAACATCGACTCTCCCAACAAAAATAATAATCAAAACCAATAATTCATTGCATGGACTATTCCCTTCTTCCCACATTTTTTTTCTTGCTCTTGAGAAAATAATGCCTCATGTTTCTGTTCTCTGATCTATAATTGATTGTTGATGGGCACGTTTTTGTAGCTCTTCCAATGGCGATTACTTTCATATATCTTTCGGTGGCCTCTTATCCTAGCAGACAGATCATTCCATTAAAGTTCCTGGTGCAAAAAAAAAAAACAAAAACAAGAAAACAAGGTACGTACGATAAAGTTTCAGGTGCAATTGCGGGCTATTAACAAACATGTTTGATGATATGAATAGGCGACTGTCTGTAATGGGCAACAAAATTAACTATAGAACATTAATATTCTCAGTGCTATGAATGTTTATATTAGTATTACAGACAAAAAAAACGATGAGGTAGCTCATGAATATCTGGAAGAGGGGCATGCAAGAAGCCAAGAACATGATATATTGTGCTCGTAATTTAAAGATCATTGGATGATCTCTTTAGCTTCTAATTTGTTGTAAATGAGCTTGATTACTTGAAGCATTGGATGCTATGGATAGAACAATGGGAATGATGCATCTTTTCCAGGATTTGGTCCACACCATGTGTGGTTCAATCAAGTATGCCCTCTAACATTTGAAGATGACTGGAGCTAGCCCCATCTTCATGTGATGAATTCCAGCAAGCTTATCTTGCGTGTCCATTGTTTGCTATATAGTTCTCTTCCAACATAATTAAAGGCATCAACACTGTTGTGCTGCTGTTGTTATTGGGCCCTGTGTCCATCTTGCACTCTTCATGAGACTGCTCAAATGGTGCATTATTGAACACCATTTCTTCACATTTTGTGCCTGTTCTTAATAAGATCTACAACAATGTGCAAGCTTTTGTTCTGTTGCATTTTGTAGTGGACAATCATGGATGCATATGATAAAGAAACCTCAAGAAACATACCTTTAATTTATGTGTTTCAATGACTATATGTTTGTATCTGGTGTCTGCTAAGTTAGCTTTTCCTGATGGAGCCCTCACCCAATATGCTTCTATAATGCTTGAATTCATTTGGCAAGGAATAGCGAAGGCTCAATCAGCTCATTCTTAAAAGATAGAAGTTGATATTTGTTTTGGTTGATCATGAATTTGTGACATAGAAAAAATAACTTTGATTTGACAATGGTGAATTATTAGCTCACATTAATGTTGAAAAAATTATAAACTTGCGATATTATTATTCTTACTCTAAAAATTTGAGGTACCAAATTTTAAAATAAAGATCAAAAGAGGGGAAAGATTAATTAATCTGAATCTCAATTATAATATATAATTAGATTAGATGCTCTTTCAAAATTCCCATGGGCGTTGATCCCAACAAGACTGTGCTGCAATAGTGTACTTTTCCTGTCGTTGGATTCAATCCAACACTAAAAATTAATTCCACCCCCATTCCCCCACCACCCCCCTCTCCCCCCTGTCGTGCCCTTCGTCCCACCCCCGCCGTGCCCCTCATCCCCCCTTCCTCTTTTATTTTGCCCTACCACCTTTGGTCACTTGGGAAAGTCGGGGAGAAGAGGCTAGGGATGGTCGCCAGAGGTCGTCGCTGGGGTTGATGGCCGGTCGCGGCGCATACAAGGTAGGCGACATTGGGTGGTCGGGAAAGAAAATAGTAGGGAGAGGGGAAGAAAGGGAGGCGGTGTCGAAGTGGCGACGACATTGGGTAGCAGCATCGTTGGCTGGCAACGCGGCGAGGTCAATGGAAGTAGGGTAGAAACATTAGAGAAGGTTAGGGTAGTTTCGTAATAAAAACTTGACTCACTCCCGACGTAAGTCAATATTGCGAAATAAATTTTAAAAAAATTATAAAATAATTTTGTAATAAAAACTTGACTCGCTCCCTATACGAGCCAATATTATAAAATAAATTTTAAAAAAATATATAAAATAATTATGATAAAAAATGCTTAATAAAATAAAATGAC
>JAVDBV010057345.1:9581-21241 GCA_032619315.1 Piper longum
CCCCCCCCCCCCCCCCCCCCCCCCTCCCCTCCCAAAGAGCTTAGGAAACTTTTTTTCTCTAAAAAATGCAACTCCCACCCACGCCTGTAGATTTCAATTACAACATATCAATTCACTCTTTTTTTATCCTAAATTACTCGCATCTTATTTAAATAGGCATTTTAAAATTCTTTTGTCACGAACACCAATGGGTAAATAAAACTATCTAAGAGTACAAAAATAAAAAATTTCTAGGGCTCACCCGAATGTAGGCCTTGAAATAATAAAAAAACAATAATTTTTCTATTGCATTAATTGTTGATGAAATAAGTGAATAACAAAACAGTTCGGAGCTGGAAAATGCTTTTTAAGCTCGAGCAGAAAAAAAAAACATATTGAGCAAACAATGAATATATTGTCATTGTTTTTGTTATTATTTTAAACCGATATACATGTGGGCGACATTGAAGATATAGCCAATAGAAAAAATAGTGTTTGGCCCCACAGCTGAGCTTTGTGGGTCCTACATGCTGATTAATGGACTTGAGGAAATTAAATTTTATTTTTCCTCTGTTGGGTTTATTGTATATATTCATGTTTTTGCCATTAGATCGAAATATATATATTATAATTATAGTTTTGTATCGTTTTAGGAGGTGAAAGTTTATGATTATTTGGTTGTTTATAAGTGAAATCTCGATCTATCTTCCATATAAAGACAAATTATGAAACTTCATTTTTAATTGTAGTTATTGATCTTGTTATTTTATATTTCTTTCCTTGTTCTGTTTGCTGTGCTAATATTGATCCAAATTTTGCGGCCATAGGATAAAAATATGGTTAGTTTTTACTACGTTAAAATATAGTTGGAGGAAGAGTCTTATATATCAAACTTGATTATTTCACGTCGAGTTTTTCCTACAACAGTTACTAGCTAATATTATATATCGTCCACCTTTTGATTCTCAACGATAATAGATGAAAACCATCTATAATAAGAGTTAAAAGAGACACTATTTTACTTATTATGATAATTATTTTTATAAGGATTGAACCACTTCAATATGTAGAAGCTCATACCTTTTAGGGGGTGTGCAATACCCTATAAGAGGTTTGTAATCCCAGTGAATAGTTGTATCTCTTTTTCAAGCAATACAACCACTGGTGATTACCCTTTCATCCAATGGTGCCATTGATAAATTTCAAATGGAGCCTAAAGAATGCCCATGAGATTGCAATTTCAATCGTACGAAACATTAGATATTTAGTCATTTGGCTCCGGATTTATATCCGACAAATTAAATGAGCCTTTGCGTATGAACTTTTGGGACTAGTAACAGAGCATTTAAATTTTACACAGTATCACGGCCAATGGATAGAAAGTTTGATCCATATTATACTTAATATTACCTCATATTTGCCTGAGTACTAAATTGTTAAATTTGCTTGCCCTATAATTCTAAATAAAGAAAGGCACCAAGTATTTTTTTATAGATGTGAAACTAGACAACGCTTCCAAATAACAAGGTTAACACTTATTCACCCTATACAACATGTAAGTGATCATAAGCACCCCAACATCATTTCGTCTTGATCGAATAGCAATTCACCCAAAGGATCGTTAACCAGCTCTTCATCACCCTCTTCTTGACTTAAGAAATGCCAAAAATTCAAATCTTCCATTTCCCATAGCTCCTCTTGACTGGCAGAAGAGCTAGAACAGACTGCAGAGGGAGGTGAAGAAGAGAATGATGGAAGCAGAATTTCATTGGGTTGGATCATGGGTACATCATCAATGCAAAACATTGGAGATGTTTGATTGGGAGCTTCGTCTTCTTCCAGATCTCTGATGATTGTGGCCAGTACTTGCTCCAATGAACTCGGTGGTGACTCTGATGATTTAGTGCTTATGTAGCTCAATTCTGATTCACTAGAACTGGTATCAGATAATGCAGCTGAAGCAGGGGAAGCTTGTTCATTCTCCGTTCTCTTATCTTCATCTTGTTGGCCGTGTTGATGATTAGATTGTTGAATGAGAGGTCTGTGGGTTATTGGGTCGATTCCCATTTTCTTGAGCTTCTTTTTGATGTGGGTGTTCCAATGGTTCTTGATCTCGTTATCAGTTCTACCGGGAAGATGAGAAGCTATCTTAGACCACCTACCAAGCAAAAGCAGACCAACATTGTTACTGATTGTAATCACTTCGAACAATCACTATAAAAATTAGTTACCGTTCACAACATTTTGGATGAATGAACAGAACAATCATGGATCACCTGTTTCCAAGACGCGAATGGAGATCGATGACAAGTTTCTCATCCTCCTCGGAAAGTAATCCTCTCTTCAAATCAGGTCTGAGGTAGTTGGTCCATCTCAGTCGGCAACTCTTTCCACACCGTAGCAGGCCTGCACTAGTTCCATGCTCAAAAAGTTATGACAAAGAACAAAGTTACAATGCAAAAGCCACTACCCTTTTTTTCCTACCAAAACACACACACACACACACTTCTAAAAGAAACAAAAAAAAGTTGCCAGTCCATTTCCACAGCCATTTTCTTATCAGCTCTCTTCCAATGTGTTTAATTGAACAGAGAAGATGATAATGTGAAAGGATGTAAGCTCTAAGGAAATGGGCATTGCAGGAAACTAGAGCTTTCTATTCTAGAATTCTCTTTGGCATATAAGCAAGCAGTTGAATATGGTATGCGGATTGAGTGAAGGCATTTGCTAGACCTGCAAGCTTGGGGACAGCTCTCCAGCAGCAATGGCCATTGGTGAGGATGAAGTTGATAAGCTTCTTGTCTTCTTCAGCAGTCCAGGGTCCCTTCTTTAGTCCCACTTTATCACAGCAAGGTTGCCTCCCCATGGTTCCCCCCACTTCAATCTAAAACTACTCGTAGAGCCAGCAACCCCAAAGCAACGGAGCATAATACACTCCTAAAGGAGCTATAGCCTACCCTTTTTTATACGCATGAAATGCACAATGCTTCAATAATTTTTTTATTATATTCACTCGTAGGTAGGTAATTTTACTATATGAACTAGTAAGTAGGTAACTAGATTTAAAGGTGGATATTCGATAATGTTAACTATCTATCGGTCTTTATAAATTGTAACAAATTGGTGTACTTATTGTGAACATTTTATAATTTTTTTCAATTCAATTCAATTCATTTTATTTTATTCATACGTGCCTTTGCATTACAACCAACTTGTTTTAGGTAAGTTAGTTATAAGAGTTAAATGACCAATTGAGAATCATTTAATCACTCGAGAGCATACACATCTAAGAATGGCGACGCTCGGGAGCGACGCCATGTGCGAGCATCCCCACCGTCCATATTACCTCGATCATCGATGATGGAGATGCTAGGATTCCCTACCCTATGATTGCCTAATAGCTTCACCCCCCTGAGGAGTCAAATTTTTTTTGACATTTAATCCTCTTTTCTTTCTAACCATAGTTTCAAATGAGTTCAACCTCATATCTCATAATAGATTTTGCCAAAACCGAGTAATTCACTATCAAATAAAATCATGTATGTGATAAATTTTTAAAACATCAACCTCTTTATTTTAAAGTTAGGGTTTTTTTCGTTCTCATCATGCTTTAGTTTTTTTTTGTGGTCCATTTATACTTAGTTTAATTTAATGTTATTGTTATTATTATTTATTATTAAGAAAATGTTGGACTATAATTATACCTAAATTAAGATTTCTAAAGAATTGGTAAATTTTAATATATTTATAACCATATTACTCGAATTAAAGTTTGTTACTTAATAATACATACTTAATTTAGAATTTCTACATAATTTATGGTTTATATATAAATAAATAACAACGATGGGGCAGAAAGTTTTGTCTCAATCCAAATGCTATTATTGCACTTCTCAGGCTGACCTCTTTTGGGTGGTTTTTCGGTGGCTGGTGGCTCTTCTGGCGGCAAATCTCGACTCGAGTTTGTTGACGGTGTTGAGTAGAGCCCAACAGCAGTGTTAGTCTATCTAGAGGTTGCCTGGGCTGGCCGTACACGCACCGACAAGGTGGTTGCTTGAGGATATATTCTACTGCCACGTTGCTCCAACAAGAGTTTTCTAGCGATAGTAGGCTCTTCCGACGATATCTCTTTACTGAAATTTGTTGTCGACAGTGAGAAGAACCCAATGGAAGTAGTTTCTTGGTCGCTGGAGGCCTTCGTTGGCCGGATAATGGTATGCAACTCTGCTATACGTTGCACGTCACCACTTGCAGCAGGGACTTTTCTTGGCTTTATCCTGCGAGGGTGGGCGTCTTATCAAGGGCACTCCTACGTCTAATTTGGTAGGCTTGGGAGTTGCCGGAGCTGGATATCCAGCGATGGGCCCCTCCTCTTCTTCCTTTCTTGCTTCTTTCTTCTACTCTTTTTTATTTTTTCAACATACGAGCACCCCCCTTTGTCATCATAGATGCATGTTTATATAGAGTTTTCAAACTCCTGTCTTCTCCTATTAGTTTCGTCTTTGGTGGCCTTAAATCTTCACCTACCTCTTCTTATCCGCTCCTTTTTATCTTCTTCCTTGGATTTTGGAGCCATTGTGGACTCTTTCTTAGATGGCTAGAAGGGGAGGCATAGGCTTGATCATCGATCACTTGGGTTCGATCACATGATTTGGATGGTCAATTATTTATAAGTTTTAAATGTATGTGCACATCTTTTGTGCTTTTCACTAATATATATTAAAGAATTAAATTTTTGGCAATATTTTTTTAAAGGCAATCCCTAAATTTTTTAAACTAAGCTATTCCTCCCCCCCACATTCACAACACATACAGCAACACTAACCTTACAATCACTCTTATAACCTGTAGGAAACTAAACTCTCCACCTCCCTTACCTAACCTAATGGCTTATAGATCCTATAGCCAAAGATCTAAATTTTTGGTTAGGTCTACACCGTTGGGAGAGAACACCATGCATCTATAAGGTAAATTTGGGAAAAGATTTGCTATAACTCTTGCTACAACAAACTCCATGTAACAGTCTGTTGATTGGTGTAAATCACTACAATTGAGGGAGTTTAAATGCTAATTATGGTTATTTCTTCTAAATTCCATTAGTTGTGGTGATTTACACCAATTAAGGGGCTGTTACATGGAGTTTTTCTGTAGCAAATGCTACAACCAATCTTACGACGATAATTTTTCCGCATTCTGGCAAGTACCACATTGAAAAAATTAGACTTGGTATACACAGTGCAAGTGTTTGCTATGATACGCACCTTAAGTTTGTATCTATCTAAAAAAATTCCCATGTCAGTTCGTGTAGTGCAACAATCCTCGAGTCACCATATTCGCCATCGTAGCTTTGGATACCAACCATGATCTGGACTCCAAACATAAAAATTCAAAGAAGGTGTACTCAAAATATCTCATCTTGTGCTGCCTCCGTTTTGTAGTCTAGTACTGTTAAATATCACACAACAATCTACAACAACTGAATTGGAAGTTTGAAAAAATAAACAACTTGAGTTGAAAGATTTGGAAAAAAAAAGGAGTTGAGAGATGTCCACATAGAGGTTCCCTCATCAAACTTCTGATTGAGTCTCGCAAACTACAGTGTGTGTTTAGACTTGAAACACACGTTTGGATCAGTGGCCTCTCTTTTCTAACTTCCACATGGTGTTCAATGGTCATTTTCCTGGGCAAAAACACTTTGTTCTCACTGCTTTCTCTTACATTGCAAGAATTTTTCTTGTGAGCTGTTCTAGTTCAGTTCTCCACCACCCTAACCACAAAAAAAAGGATTGATTAAATTCTATTGTCTGATTCATAGTGATCATTTATCAGACTTGACCACAAGGGTTAGGACAATACTCTTCAAACAGGGAAGTGGAAAAACCTGGGCTGATTAGGTTACACTGGCCCCTTTCATCAAATGTTCTAGACATCCAAAGGTGAAGTATCTAATGAAACTGTTTTGAGGTAACCCCCATTTCTACCTGGGCTTTGCAGCGTTTACATTCTGGAGTGATCCTTTCCATCCCTACTTGATCAGAAGCTGAAGCCAAGGCCTTCAGAAGTTTCATGACTCCTGCTCTGGATTCTTTGTCTTCATTACTCATTAGTAGATATATACCAAACATTCTCACTAGATGCAGTTTTCGTTCTTTGAGAGACGCTGGATTGCAACCAGCGGGTCCCTGCCTGGTTTCACCGCAAGAGTGTACAATATTATCAGTGTTCACTCTAAGCTGTTCCACTATTTGGCCATCCCCCAATGCAATGCTTGTGCTGACAACTCCTATAAGCAGCAAGGTCCAAGAGCAAATTCAGGGCCTGCATCATCCATACAAGACAATGACTGGCCAAGCTTTTTCACACTGTGTACTAAGCCAAATCGGGAAAAAAAAACGATCTCTAGTTTTTACTTAATGCACAACCACTGAACTATACTTTCATGTTAAAACTCAAAACTGATGCAAGTAATGTGACAAGAGCTATGTAAAACAATTACTGCTAATCATTTTCCATATTGTAGTCCAAAAACTCTACGGGCAACTTTTGACAACCTTCTGTTTCGATTGAATGCAACTCTTGGTGTGTTTTCCTGAGTCTTTGCCAACTGTTTCATATCCCTGTTCTTGAACTGTAGCTAAGTCATGATCCACATTTCTGAAGGGAGCTGCTTCTATTTTCTCATTCCAGAAAAATTCAACATGTTCTTCTAAAGATGAAGAGCCACAATTTTCAATGGCGCAAACAATGGTAGGGTAGGGTTTGTTATTAGTCTGTTCACACAGAAAGGATCCCACCTGCCCTTCATCAATAATGGAGGCATTGTCCAGGTTCTGATCTATATCAAACAATGGATCTTGCGCAGAACCATCCTTCTTCCTTGTATTGTCATGTAACTTATTGAGAATTCTCCATGTCACAGCATCAGGTGTCAGGCCATTCTTCTTCATCTCTCTTAACACCTCGTATGCTTCTCTCTTCAGTTGCAATTTGCACGCCTTGCCAATAAGAATGTCGTAGTTCACAATCTTTGGAGATACCCCACAATCCACCAATCCATACCGGAAATCACAGGCCTCATTAAACTTCCCAGAGTTGCAGAGGCCTCTGAGAATTGCTGCATAAACAAAATCATCATGTATTTTCGACAGCCAAGCGACATCTTGCCAGAACCTATTCATTTCTTCCATTTGGGAGGGCGTGCGTTGTACAATCAGCGCAAATACCCTTGGACAACATGTTTTTAAATTCCTCCATTGCCTTGTCAATCATTCCATGTTTGCATAATCCACGAAGAACTGCATTAAATGTCACAACGTTAGGACTACAGGACATCTCCGGCCTTGTATGATGCAAGAGATTTAACGCTTTTTCTGCCCCTCCCACATCCAACAATTCGCTTATAAGAGTGGTGAAACTCACCACATCTGGAACCGAGAACTTACACTCAACATGTCATGGAAAACACTCAAGGCCTCACTAGTCCTACCCACCTTGCACAACCCATGAAGAAGAGTATTCAATGAAATAACATCAGGTTGGGAATTATTTTGAAGCATTTCAACAAGCACATTAAGCAACTCTGTAGGATTATCAATTAAACACAGAGCACCTAAAAATAATATTATAGATCCTCACCCTGTCAACACCCTCTTGTTGGAGCATATGATGCTCCACCTTCTTTGCCTTCCCAACATCAGAAAATTGAGGCCTTTCTAAGAGCATCATATAAGAGGCCTCATTTGGAGTAAAACCAAACACCATCCCTTCTTCAACCAACTAAAACGCCCACATGCAACCCCCCCGATCCCCACCTTGATCAACTCACGCACAGTTGAGTCGTATGTAATGGTATAAACGAGCCAAGCCTCCTCGCGAGTTTTTTGCGTTCGGCTCGACTCGACTCGTGCTCGTTAATTTTGTCCTCAAAAGAATACTTAGTTCGAAATAGATAAGCGCGTTAAACAACGAACAAAGCTTGAGCAAAAAGAATATTCGGCTCGACTTAACTTTAAACTCGAATTCGATATATTTAAACTCGAAAAAATATTCGATTCGGCTCGGCTCGTAAATATTATTGAGGTCACATTAAACTTAAATAATGTTAAATTTTTTTTTTGATATTATATAAATAAGTACAAAAATATTCGTTAGACTCGAATTCGACCAAAATTCAGCTTGAACTAAACTTAAGCTCAACGAGCCTAAATAATATAAATTTTAGATAAATTCGATTCGATTCGTTTATATTAAAATTTGAATCATTTATATTAAAATCTGCCTTTGCACAATGAATCAATCATCGCACCCTACGCAATCTGTTCTGATATTGACACCCCCTGAGGCATAGTCTCTGCAATCCTGAAAACCTCAAGAAAACAACCCCTCTCTACACAGTGCATCATAAGATTAGCGAAAGCTGCCGTCTTCATCATCTTCCACATTCATCCTCCGCCACATCCCACCCATCAAGCTTGCACCTTCTTCAAACAGCCGCTTCCTGAGCACACCCGGTTGAGTAGAGTGCTGTATGTTAACGAATTGGAGGAGACGCCTCTCTGGGTCATTTCGTCGAACAGTCGGCGGGCGGCCTCCAAGTTCCCAACTTTACAGTACCGATCGAGGAGGGAAGTGTAGGAGACGGCCGTCGGCGACAGACCCCGCGCCAGCAAGGCGTCAGCTTTGGAGGGGCGGGACGAGGCGGCGAACAGATGGTTGACGCGGTTGTGGACGGCGAGGGAGGGAGGGTGCAAAGGAGGGAGTGGTCGAGGGCGGCGAAGTGGTCGGCGACGAGGGAGGTGAAGGAGGGAGTGCCGGAGCGAAGGAGGTGAAGAAGGGTTGTGGACGGCGAGGAGGAGGTTAGCTACATATATTGAAAATTGCATTTTTTTTCTTCAAAAAACCCTTTCTCAAATCCTGGTGCCTGATCATCCATCCTCCTTCGAAACCCCTATCCATAGTCTCAAATACCTTACCAAATTTTCAAGAGGGAATGGAGTATAGTCAGTTTAACAACAGGGTCGAATCGGGTTGATCCGGATATATAATGAAATATAAAATATTTATCCTAAATTTAGACTTACTTGCTAGAATTAAGTAATTGGTAGAAGTATGATTAAAGTATAATTAAAATTTTTAATTTTTTATAAGAAATATTATCTTGTCAAATTAATTGACAAATTATTCCACATTGTTAAGATATAAGAACAATAATTTATTTTATGATATTATTTATTAGACATACATCTATATATATATATATATATTTAATATTGTTTCATTCTTAAAGAAATTAATTAAAGGTTCATTATTAAACTCAATTAGAACAAAATTTATTACAATGTAGTTAAGAAAAATAAATTACCCATTATAGGGGGAATCTTTTTGAGCTCAATATACATTGATCTTTAATCTATTTTTGTGGGGTACGTAGAACTCTAGTGTTATTTTATGGCGAGAACAACATCATCTAAGAATAAGAGTATTTAACTCAAAAATTGAAATTAAGTATAAGAATTGGATCATGCATCCTTAATACGAAAAGTTCAACCTCTTAATTATAGGGGGGGCGCGCCTCTTCTATAGTTTGGAGTGATCATGTATATATTTGTAAAGTCACCCTCCTAATTATCGGGGAAGTGCTATCAATTTCATGACTCATAATGCCAATATTAAGAACCTATAAGGTAAGTATTTTCTATGTAATATGATTCAACATAAATTATAGGATAAGTTCTAAAAGTTTCTTATCTTAAATTTCCTTAAGGGTTGAGATCCGCTTCCAAAAAATAAGTCTGATAAATAGTCCAATGAATAGTATTCAGAATTATAATATCATGGATCAGTCTGGGTTCAGGCTAAAATTGGCTTGTTATATCACTTGTAATGGTCTTGTCCAATTAGTACAAACGGATAGGTTTACTTATCTCTTCAAAAGTAATTAACTAAACTAAAGATCATAAACTCATCTTTGTTAATAAATTGGATCTTATCTCACGACCGGCGTTGGTTGGAAAAAGGCCGTAAAGGTCCGCCTTCGCTGTTGGTTTCTTCTGTTCTGTGTTCACCCTTATTCGATGGATCTCTTACTGGTTTTTTTCCGGAGACTGTAATGGCAAACTCCGGCGACAATCACTTTGGGTTTGTAGAACACTTCTATGACTTCACTTTTCTTACCGTCTTAGAGTCGGGAACGACCGTCGTTGGTCGAAAAATAATCCGCCAATTCCGCGAAATCCTCTATTCGCTGCCTCTTCCTGCTCCTATTCGTGATCAGATGGGTCACTTTTCGTCTTTTTTCCTCCGACTGTAGCAATGGAATCAGGTAGGAATCAACTCAGACTTGTAGATCACTTTTACAGGTTCATTTTGATCACCGATTCAGGTCCGAGAACGACCGGAATTAATTCAGAAAATGACGGCGAAGTCTGCCCTTTGCTGCTATTTTCCTCTGTTATGCTGGCTCTTCCTTATCAAGTGGGCTTGTTCCTTAATTTTTTCCGACTACCGTGGCAACGAACTCCGGGGAAACTCCACTCCGACCCAACTATTACTTTACCCTATTCAATATGGGTACCACTTGGAGGCCGGGGACGACCGACGTTGGTCGGAAAAAATCCTTGAAGTCGGCCGTTCGCTGCTCTGTTCCTGTTCTTCTCTCCTTTATCCGACCAGTAACCTCCTGATCTCTTGAATTTTCTCCGGCGGATATAGCTCCGAACTCCTGTGATACTCGTCTTGGGTTTGTATATCTCCTTTTTGGCTTCGCTTTGGGTACCACTTTGGGGCCAGGAACGACCGGCGTTGATCGGAAAAAATCCTTGAACTTCGTCTTTGGCTGCTTCTTCCTGCTCCTGTTCGTGATCAGATGGGTCACTTTCCAAATTATTTCCGGACACTACGGCGACGAAATCTCGTGAGACTCGACCCATATCAAACTATCACTTCTCCGTGTTTACTTTGGTCACCATGTTGGAGGCCGGGAACGACCGGCTCTTGTCGGAAAACCGCCGCTAAGATCCGCCTTTGGCGACTGTTTCTGCTCTGTGATGCTTTGTTCCCGCCTCTTCTCCTGGTCGGATGGGTCTTTTCCGGGCTTTTTTCTGGGGACTGCAATGGCGAACTCCGGCTAAACTCACTTTGGGTTTCGAGAACACTCCTCCTTCTTCACTTCACACCTCACGGTGGCTCTGGAAACGTCCGGAACTGATTGGAAAAAGTTAGCGAAATTAGACCTTCGCTGCTGTTTTCCTCCTGTTCTGTTTTCTTCCTTGTTGGATGGGTGGCTTTTTGAATTTTTTCCAGTGATGGTAGCTTCCGATTCCAAGGAAACTTGATTTGGGTTGGTATATCACCTCACCGGCTTCAATTTTGATTCCACTTCTGGGCTGGAAATAACCATCATTGTCTGAAAAACGGCTGCAAAATTTGGCTTTTGCTGCTGTTACTGCTCTACTTTTTCTTCTTCCCTAATCAGAAGCCGCTCTTCCTGGATTTTTTTCGGAGACTGCAATGGCGTACTCCGGCTAATCTCACTTTGGGTTTTGAGACCACTCCTCTGTCTTCACGTTCCACCTCACGGCGGCGCTAGGAATGGCGGTACTGGTCGGAAAAGGTCAGCGAAATCTGCTGTTCGCCGCTCTTTTCTGCTCCGCTTTTTGATGGGCAACGTCGTCTTCTCCAAC
>JAVDBV010057358.1:0-28311 GCA_032619315.1 Piper longum
CGGTTAAGCCGACCCGGATCTACTCTCGGCGTCTTAAGATGAAGACCACCTATGCCCTCTATTCATTATTCACATCATGACATTATATCTTAGCATTCAATTATATTATCATGTTTTCACTACCTCACATCAGTTCAAATATAATAAAAGTATAAACAGAATATTAAACATTTAGTCACCGAATACATGTGTGTGTGCGAAAGACCTCACTACTCCTCCATCCAGGCTGGCACTTCCATCTCATAGTCGTCACCTACATATAGTACAAAACCGTCAGTAACGAGCGTTACCGGTCCGGAAAATAACTAATATCAAACTGGCACATGAGAGCTAACCCTCCTGTTAAAGGAAAACATTATATACTTCCTCAAGAACTCTCACAAGGGCACTAACGGGAGCTGTCGCCCTCGAGCGGTAGCGTCCCCCATCCATCTCATTCTCTTTCCTTACTCATCTCATCTATTGTGTCTTGCATCAAATCTCATTCTCGCGTCTTGCATCAAATATCATTCACGTTCATCTCAGCCCTCTACGTCCTCCATATTACTCCTTGCCTTAAGCTGAAGGCCGAGTACTCTCAGGCAGTCGCTTTCAGTACCCTTTGAACCACAAGTCCGAACATGCGCTGTACTAAACAGTACTCGTAAACCTCCACGTTCTCCGGGTGTGAGGAACTCAAACGCGGAGTTAGCAGGATCCCTCAGGATGAAGTGGGTCCTCCCCAACATCAACCCGCAGACGAACACATGCCTTGTCTGAAGCCATGACCGCCTCCCTCTTTCCCCCTCTCACTGAAAACACGAAAACTATATATATAGGCATGGGTAGGTAATTTAATATAATAGGCCCGAAGGCAACTTGTGGTGGATCTTGTTTTCGAAAACATACTCGAGGGATCTCATCCTCGAGGGTTATTAATCTCGGAAAACTATTCGGCTAAATGACCCGAGATAAGTGGGATCCAATAAAATGCCACTTAACTCGTCCTGCAAGTAAGAAATCAACCCTACGATGGAATAGAGCGTAAATCAGAGACAAGTCCTAAACGGACCTTGTAGAAGCTCCAAGCGTATCCACGCGCCTAGCGGCGAGCTCCTACTTCGTACCTACTCATCAAATCTAAAAGCTGACGCCTACTAACTAAATGATGCATCAAACTAATCCTAATTATCACCCAAAATACAATCATCATCAATTAACAATCAAATAATCATAATGTAAAATAATTCTAATTATCCTATTCGTACCAATTTTATTATGTATTTCCAATTTACATCGTGGTCACTTATCATGCTCAGCTAAATTTACTTCGTTAGATCACTTAATCTTCATTCACAATTCCCTAAACTCTGTCACTTATCATCTCATTCATAATTAGAACTTAATCACATCAACATCAATTAATTAATCCTATCATGCTGTGCTAACATTCATCAATTATAATTAATCAATTAGAAAAAGAGGTAATTATACCTCACATCATCAACAATCGGCGACGGCTAGGGTTTTGACACCCGTGCATCTCGAACCTCAAATTCGGCACTCGGCAGCGTCCGAAGCTTGATTGGGTTCGACTAGGTGATCTCCGCGGAAGATCCGGTGAATTCCAACGAATTTCAAAAATTTTGATTTTTGGCGGTTTCCGGCGACTTTTTGGCGAGAATCGCCGGTGGTGTCTACTGGTCGGATCGAGGCTGTATAGGGTACCATCGGAACCGTCTCGGTGAGCCCGACGTGTCTATAGTGTCAACGCGGCCTATGGAGGCAGTGGCTTGCCGGAAAATGTCAAAACAGATGCGGCGATGGGTGGCTAAATCTGGCCGACTGGGGCGGCGATCGGCGGCGCTCTGGTCGGGGAAGGTCGCTAGGGGGTCGTGGCTACGAGTCGATCGCGGCGGCGATGATCGCCGGTGGCTGAATCGCCACCGCGACCATGGCGCGGTCTCCGCGCTAGCCGCGGCAATCCACCGTCGCGGCGGCCAGATGGTGGTCGGGGCCAGTCGGGGTGGCACGGCGACGCTTCGCCGGGGATGGGCGGCGTCGGTCAGCGGCCGGGCGACGGCGGCGGCGCATGGGGGCAGCTGGGGTTTTGGGTGGGAGAGGTGTCGTGGGAAAGAAAAACACGTTGGGTGGCAATCTTGTAAATAAAACTTGACTCGAGTCCGTCTCAAGTTAAAAATAATAACTAACGCGTAATAAATCCTAAAAAAATCTAAAAAAATCGGGGAAAATCCCATAAAATAAAAACAAAACACATAACATCCAAATGACATGCTATATAACTAATAACCTACCCAAAAACTACCCATAACGCGTCCTGACGCGGTAAACGGCGTAAAACTATTTTTTACGGTCACAAAATGAAAAAAATCTAAAATCGTCAACTGTATGCTCTCATGCATTCTGATAACTCATTCTCTACTCATTCATCTCATTATCATCACATCCTCCCTACACATTACCCTCACAGCTCATACACGTGACCTGCATCGGTTCAGTACACGTGTTCTGAAATATACTCAACTCGAACCGACGGCTGAACCGATCGGCTAGCGACAATAAAACCGTGACTGGAATCACGGGTTTTACAGCTTAGGATATGTGATTTTTCTCAAGAGTTAGACAATTATTGTTGAGAGAGGCATTTGCTAAGAGTGACACTTCACCAATTCAGTTTAGGATGTTATCGAGTCTGTAGTTTGATCGCTCGTTAGTAGATGTCCTTTGAGTGTTCCTATAGAGATTATATATTGTTTTCTATCATCGTGAAAATCAGATTCTATTTGTTAGTTTGTATTAATTAGTTTCCGGATTAGTGACACTCTTTGCGTATATTTTTTCTATTATATATATAGGTCTTGTGCAGGAATGTTGTGTTGGCTTTGGTAGAGGATACATAGTTATTACACACTTGTGCTTAGCACATCGTTGTTTTTTTTTGCTCTTTTGTACGTGTTTAATATGTATTCATGTATTTACTTGATGTATCATGATGTATGCTCTAACATGCTTGTGTAGTAGCAGATCATACATGGTATTAGGTCTCTTGATGAGACATTTATATTTCAGTTTCTACACTTGCTTTGATATACTAACTCTCTTATTTTTATATTTTTGTCCTTACAGTGTGTTTAGTGATATCATTTCATGTTATTGAACGTAGCTCCTTATTAGGTTGTTGCACGCATCCATTCATCTTTTCCTATTGAGTGTTGACTATGCATTTAGTGATATATTCCTTTCTCGTGATGTGAAGAGGGTTGCTTCAGTATATTTCTTATTCGAGTCTTACAGATTAATTGATTTAGACATAACTCAACTCGATTTTAATAGCTTTGACCCGATTCTTAGGTGAACCGGATTCGGAGTGTTACACACTCCATTCAAAAAAGCTGATTCACATCTATTTGATGAATTTTTTACCTATTTTAAGCAACTAATGCTATCAACAATCTCACAAATTCAAGTCTTGCAATGGGACAAATACTTTGTGATAGTCAATTCCAACTTCTTTCCGACTACCAATCTAGCCTTGTATTTATCAAGGCTTTTATTAGCATTATACTTAGTTTTGTAAAACCAATTCACTCCAATAGCCTTGTGTCCTTTTGGCAAAGATATCAACTGTCAAGTCTTGTTCTTCTCAGTGGCGTTGATTTCTTCATCCATTGCTTTCAGTCATCTTTCATTTTTTACAACTTCTTCAAACCTAGGAGGATCATAATTTCAAAAATAAGCATAGTGTATTAAATCTCCATCATTATCATTGACAATTTCACAATTTTGAAGATAGGATTAAAGAGCAGATTGCCTTGGAGGATTTCGTCAAGGAGATGGTGGCGGCGACTCAATGAAGGATCCATCAACTCGTGATGTAGATGCACTAGAAGCACAAGTAACAAGATCATTATCATTGACAATTTCACAATTTTGAAGGTAGGGTGAAAGAGCAGATTGCCATGGAGAATTTTGTCAAGGAGATGGCGGCGGCGACTCAATGAAAGATGAAGTAGATGATTCATCAACTCGTGATGTAGATGCACTAGAAGCACAAGCAACAAGATCATTAGCAGTCAATATATCAACCAAATTAATTGGAATTCGATTTTTCCTTTTTCGTCTATTGTCCAATCTCAAGTACTAGCCTCATCGAATTTAACTTCTCTATTGACAAAATACTTATTCAAAGTAGGACAATACAATTTATATGTTTTTGACTGCTCACAATAACCAATAAAAACATACTTTATAGACTTATCATCCAACTTCACCAAATGTGCACTAGGAAGATGAACATAAGTAATAAACCTAAAAATATAAAGATGGGAAACAACGGGTTTTCTCCTACTCTATGCACGATTAGGGGTCTTTGAATTCACACTCTTTGTAGGACTCCTGTTCAAAATATGAACTACACAAGCAACAACTTCAACCCAAAAAATTTTTGGCATACCTTTCTCCTTTAATAGACTTATTACCATTTCCACAATTGTTCTATTTTTCATTTTAGCTACATCATTCTATTGTGCAGTGTAGCTAGCAGTGTCTTAATGCTTTATCCCATGATATCTGTAAAAATTGTAAAAGTGAATTGATGTATACTCACCACCACGATCTGTTCTCAACACTAGAAATCACTTTCATTTTCAACAAAAACTTTGAATTCCTTGAAGGCATTAAAAGCTTCAGATTTTTCCTTCAAAAAATACACACAAATTTTTCTAGTAAAATCATCAATAAAAATAATGAAATACTTATTATTACCCATTGATGTACAACTCATTTTTTACAAATCGGAGTGAACAAGTTGTAAAGGTCTTAAAACTCGAAAAGACTTGCCAGTTGGAAATGGATCTCTATGGTGCTTGCCGTAAATACAACCTTCACAATTTTGGTTTGGTCGGGATATTATACGCAAACCTTTCACCATATGCCTAACAAAAAGTTGCTATAAACCATCAAAACCACAAATGTCCAAATCGGAGATCCTACAACCAAGAGGAATAATGCACGGTAATATGAAAATATAGCAAAATATCATGCTAAATTTTTGGAGGAGGAGAAGATTTGTTGTAGCACTTGCTACAGAAAAAATCCTCTCTAGCAGTTTTTTTATTAGTTCTGACCTCCACAAAAAAGAGAGTATAATTGATTGTTACAGTTAATTTTTTCAATCTCCACTAATTGTGGAGATTATAACCAATCATAAAACTGCTAGAGGGGTTTTTGTTGTAGCAAGTGCTACAGAAAATACTCTCTCTTTAAGAGGAAACATCCTATTTTTTGTCATAGGAACTCTAGCAATTAATCTAACTTCCATCTTTCAAATCACTCACCCATTTTTCGATATGTAATATATGCCCCTTAGATGATTAGTAGATGAATTTGTCTACTCTACATTAGTGGGTAATTTATCATGATGATAATTACCATCTCTTCCTCTTCCTCGGCCTGTGGCACCTCCTCCTCTGCCAGAAAACATTCACTTGAGTCTAAAACGCTTGCTAAGTGTTGTAGATGATTCCCTCTGCCTCATTCAATGTTCATGAGATTATAAAGAATGTACATAGAAGACACATTTTTATTTTCTTCAATAACACATACAATATGTTTAAACTTGGATGGAAGAGATCTCAAAATTTTTTTTGTAACCTCTAAATCTGAAATATCTTTTCCATTAAATTTAAGAGAATTAACGACAACCATGACCCGATGATAATAATCATCAAAACACTCAACATGATTCATTTTCAACGCTTCTGATTCTCCCTTACTGAGTATTCACATGTACTTTTTTTACCTTTTCAACACCTTTATAATTTATTTCCAACAAATTCCAGACATCTTTGGCAGTATAACATCTTGAAATTTTGTCAAAATATCTCCTCAACCGATTGAAAAATCAAATAAAGAGTTTTTTTATATTTCTTTTGATTTTGCATCAATGCCTTCTTTTCCTCTGCTGGAAGGGCGTTGTAAGCTGCATCATCAATTACCTCCCTGTAACCTCTAAAACTAAGATCCCATAAATCTTGGTACTCAAACAAAATTTTCATTTGAATAATCTGATAATCATAATTGTTTGGGCCAATAAATTGTGGAAGTTGTGGTTGCAAAAATTTTTCCATGATTAAAAAAAAGTAATTAAATCATTGCCACTAATGAATGCCTGTCGAAGGTCATGGAGCTTACTTTTTGGTTTTTAAAAACAAAGTTGGTCGCTTGCTTTTGTTCTTGGAATATTGTGGTGTTGGTTTTATCAATCTGAAATGACCCAATTCATTTACAACCTTCCCTTTCATTGATTAGAGTTCATAGACTCTTCAAACAGCCATAGATTTTGGTTGTGAAAGGGGATAAGACATCTCACTGTTTGTTGTTTCTTTGACCAAATGTCAAGGCTCACTCTGCTTATTGCTTCAAATTTCTCTGTTAATGATCTTTATTATGCTGATATGGTGACGAAAGACGAAACCTTACGACAAATTGTGGTCTTCTTAACTTGTCTGAAATCCTTTTGAACAAATAACTTCAACCTGATGTGAGCCGCATAAACTGATAGTTTTGCAAGTAGGAAGGATTCCATGCCGCATCCTACCAGTGAACACCATTTAGCTCGTTAAAATGGAACATCTCTATTTTGTATGTCATGTCAATTAGTCAATATATACATTCAATAGCCTGCCTACTCCCCAAGTTACTTCTTCTAAATTTTTGGGTACCAATTGCTTTTGCAAATTATGCCGGCAAACCAATAATAAATTGTGTAAAGTGTGCATCGATGAAACTTATTTTATAAAGTAAATTCCAGAGGAGCCAATAAAACTTCAACAAGAATTCTTGGAAGCTTCTCCACTTCACACAAAAGATTAACAAATCAATTAGTGATTGATGATGCCTCCAATTTTACTTCCATAAATATGTTCTTTTTAACTTCTTGGATTAGAAAGTGGCAGCACCTAAGCCATCCATTTGCTTCTTTATAGAAAGTGTAGCAATGTTACAATATTCTTGTCTTGGGTAATTAATTTTTCCTTGCATATTTACATCAATATATTCCTCCACCCCCCTCCTTGTATATGGGCTTCTCCCATTGTTCCGCTTGAATGAGTTTCTTATTACACACCGTTCACTTATCCTTTTTCTTCTACTTGGATTATCATAAGATAGCTTCTCATGGTGTCACACTTTACTTTGTGCCTTAATGAACCAATATATGCAAGTTCTACAATGATCACAAAGGCTTTGACATTTTAAAAGTCTCCAATTATTGAGAATGAGTTAATTACTAGTCTACTATAATTAGCTAGCTTCCTTTCAGTATTTCAATTTGGAGGAAAGCTAAACCTTATACCTGACGCATAAAACACAATAATTGATAAGTCGAGTTTGAGCCAAACATATATATTTATGGGATAATTATATATGAGAAATGATTAAGTCTTATCCAAAGTTTTATAAATAAGTTCATAAAGTTCTTAAGTTCTTACTCTATCATTTCTCAATTATATATTTATGGTTTTCCCATTAGGTCAAACATATACACAGTAATTTCAAATAATAGAGAAAATTTGTCATATTATGTAGGCATGATTTCTAATTCTCTATAAGGGAAAATTTGCTTGAAGACAAAGCGAAAATTTTAATATAGATCAGCAATATAAACTTTGTCAAACATCATTAATTTTGTCTCTTCATAATTTTTGTTGTCCTAATCTCCTTGTCGGTCTTATTGTGATTGTCATAGATTGTAATAAAATTATGAGCAAACTTGGAATGCACGGTTTCCTTGTATATTTCTTCTTCTTTTTTCTTAGTCTATATTGTGCTCAACTAGTTGTGCTTAATTTTAGAGAACTGAAAAAATCGGTAGATAATGAATATAATTTTATGTAGTAAAGTAAATATATAATCATATGATTTGAATGCCTTGCTAGATTAAATCGTTACATTAGTATTGACAGCTAGTTTTAGAGAAAGTTCTACATGCAAGAGCCGCTTGTCATATAGTCCATATGAGTTATAGTTTTTATTTGAAGTAATTTAATAAGTTTTACTACTCAAAAATTATATAGATAAATATAAAAATAAACAATTAGGGTATTTATAAATTTTTAAATCAATTTGATTTTTTTAATAGCTTCATCTTAATTATAAAAGTAATTGTAATAAAAATTTAGTTCAAAATATTTTCTTATTGATGAAAAAAAAGATGAAATTTATCACATCCTACTTATACACTTTACTTTCAAAAGATAAAAACTTTATTATATGGGATCCACTAAAACTTGTTCAAATTAGAGAGGTGCAGAACACCAAGTACAGTACTTGCTAGACGTACATCAAAATGCAAACCGCTCATCTCTTTATAAACCGATCTTTGTCCTTGTTATTTTGATTACATGATGGAACATGCATTTGGGTTATCGTCACTAAAAAGGGACGTGAAGCTTTCACCTGCATTGTAGCCAGGGAAAGCTTGTGCCACGTTCTTAACGTTGCCAGCCGGAGCACTCTTATCATAGACTGCAGACGAGAATGGATGGTAGACCAGATTATAAGGAACATATGGCCAAAACTCTGCCCTTTTCCCAGTGTTCTTCACCCTCTTCAACACCTTGTTTGGATCAATATGCCCGGAAACAGTCACCTTACTCTGCTTTCTGTTCACTTCCACTGACCTCACCCCTGCCATTGACATGAGAAAGTCATATTTGAAAGAGAAGTAAATTTCAACAAAGGCACTTTTAATAACAAAAGTTGGAAAAAAAGTAGATATTCCTATATAATATTGGGTCTTCATTTCATTTGATGAACAGGCTGCTTTTGTTTCTTTCCTTCGTATTTATAGTTAAAGCTAGCAGCAAGATAAAAAAAAACTTGTCATTGGACGGAGAATCGTGGGATGAAACAATCTGATGAATATCAATATATGGTACTCAAATTTCTGGATATTTGTTAATCACTTGTTCTTTCCTAATATTAACAAGCAAAGGAACATCTTTGGCTTTGAATGTGGGTTGGTTTATGATTATTGGTTCTTCCCTGATCTTTGTTTGCTTTTTGGTTCGTAGGAGCGGCCACATCTCATAATAACAGAGAAGCTATCTACTGACAAATAATGGCATTAACAAACAGTTTAGCTTGGCGGAGTAAAGGGTATGAACCTCTCATAGAAGAAACAGCATTTCGAATTTTTCTCTCGCAGCCGTCACAGTCCATCTTCACCTTGATCTCCACAGTCTAGCAGCACCCAAAGAAGAACGTATTATTTGAGAGCTGTATGCACCCAAGTAATTAACAAATGAAGACACTAAGTAAAAAAACAAAATGCATAATAATCTTTCATACCTGCATTGGTTTTTTTCTAGTCCGTGTGCTGGTGGTGAAGGTACAAAAGTTAGAGAGGTAATCAAGAGCTCCCATTGCTTCCCTTCTTACAAGAATGCTCGAAGAGGTGAGGATGGTATGGTTGAAGGTGTATGGAGTTTGGTATTTATATAGAGGAAGACGCATTGAAGAGATCTGATTAAGAGGAGGAAAAGCTGTCTTGGGTTAGTGGCAAATAAAGCTAACAGTGTGATCTTACGAGACATATCTTAATTCTTATGCTTTGAGCTTGATTACTCGCATGAGGCCACAAGATCTGCCTTTCATCTTGCCCTTCACTTTGAGTTTTGCACAAAACGGAATGCTAAATTGCTTCTACGCATGGTCGCCGCATTTTGAGAATCGTAAATGAGAGGGAAATATTAATCCTTTACTTTCAAGCCGAAAGTATATATTGATTGTGTGTATTAAAGAAAGGGTCAATGAAACATTTAGAATAAATAAATTTTTTTCTTTTTCTGGTGTTCCCACTTGAAATGGTGGCAACAATGCTCAGGGATCAGCTTTAAGAATCCCTTTCTTGTACAACTTTGCTAGAACCACTTGGGCTAGCAGCATGTTGATAATCACCTAAAGTTTTAAACCATGAAAAATTCTCCCCCCACCCTCCCTTGGTCGATAAATAATAATGCTATGATGGTTAAATCATTGTGCCAAATTATGATTTTGTGGGTTGTAAGAGAACAATTAATATTGCAGATCAAGGTTTGTTAATAGATTCTTTGTGGAGAAATTTCATCCTTTATTGAAAACATCCCTTTTCCCGAGCAGATACTCTACGTAAACTATCAGAACTAGGCCACTGGAAAGATGATTTTGTTCTTTCTTCTACTTCCTATAACTTAAATTCTTGTGAGAGAGAGAATGGTCAAAATCTTTATGGTTTCTTCATTCCAATTTTTTTCTTCGGATGACTTTTCAGCTTGAAATTGACAATACACACCCGAAAGTACCAGATTCATAGCATTTAGGTCATAGTAGATAGATTCATATTTAACTCTTTAAGTACTCTACAGCGAGTTCGTATAATTCACGCATTCCTCCCATCTTTTGCGGATGGCCCATTTCTCTGTTCCATCTCCTCTTACTCTATATGCGGATGATCTCATGAAATGTGCTTTTCTTTGTCAACCTCAGGTAAAATGTTGAAGACGGTTCATCTCTTTGGGATGTAAATCAACTCGTGAATATTTATTATTCGACTTGGTTCGATTTGATTTAAAATTTCACACTTGAATACTCAGTTTGAGTTCGACTAAAACTTGAATCCTACGAATTGAGTTTTAGTAAAGTGCTATTCGATTTGACTAGACTTAGTTATAACTCGAAATTGACTCATTGCTAGGCTAAAATTTGACTTGATAAAATAATATAATAATATATATAATATTAATTATCTATTCAAAATATATTTAAAATTATAAATAAATATTATTATTAATTGCATATTAAATAATTATTGAGGTGAGGTATTTTATTTTATTTTATTAAATTTGGATCGTCTTTGTAATCGAACAATTTAGATTAAAATTTAATAATAAAATATTATCTATCTCTATTAAAATAATCTTTATAAATATATATATATATATATATATATAAATTTAATTATATCGGTCACCCCGAGGTCGTGGGGTTCAACCCTGGATCCAAGGAACCTTGATTTTTGCGATTGAGTGTGCAAGAGTTGCTTGGTACCGGGACAGAGTGAGTACCCTCTTCTCCACCTTTTATCATGCAATCATGGAACGACTGCATGTCCCAGAATAAACAAAGATCGCTTTCTCAAAGAACAGAAGTGTAACCATGAACGACTTCAATCCTCCTGACAAAGTTTGGATGAAAAACAAGTTCCTCTAACTTTTTCTACATACAGGAGAGCCATCAACCAAACCGTTAGAGACTTTGCTCATTATACAGGAGAACCATCAATCGACCAATCCATACCTCCTAATCGTTGACGAGGTCATGTTCAAAGAATTAAGGTCTGTATAAGCGTCTTGCCACACGAAATTGGCAATGACCTTACCATTTGATGCAGCTGCTGCTTTACTGGGAAGTTCATTTTGCACTACAAGCATCTTTAAGTTTGTTGATTTGCAGAGTAAATTAACAGGGTTGATAGCCATTAGGAGCTTCAAAATATAAGACGGTAATAATGCTATCAATGAGGTATAGAGACCAACCATTCAAAAATAAGTATTTATTTTCTATTTACAACTGTAGCCCTGAACCAAAATTGTAGTGAAAATGATAAATTGGCAAGTAGAAGAATTAGTAAGTTATTAGCTTTCCCCAAATCTTGGGAAAATTAATGGCTCGGAACGGAACAAGGCATTGACAAATATACAAATTTATTAAGTATAAAGCATCTAAAGATTACAAACTCCCATCCATTTTCTTTACAAGGCAATCCCTCGAACTTATACATGCACACCACACCCGCCCAACATACATACACGACCAATCTTTCAACCGTATTACAAAATCCCACTTCACACAACATTGCTAGGTCTATTCTGTATATTCACATCATCACAAATTTTAGAATGCACCCATTCTACTACTAATTTGCACCTCCAAGTTCACCCGTCCTAGAGGACCAAGACAACTATAGTAATCAAATGGGACCACAAGGTAGTCAATGTGAGAAGAAGGTTCCTGAAGCTTGGGGATACTTTCGGTGAATGAATATAGCTGGATAGACCTCTCCTTTTCTTGTGATAAGATCATAAGCGTATCTACCCTTCGCGGAGGACGGCTCCACATGGGTCAAAAAAACAACATTACCTATACGCTCATTTCTACTATTGATAAGAAATAAATGCCCATCCTCCCCATGTAAAACGAAGAGTGCATCGTCTCTAGCTACGGATACCTTGAATGGACAATTATATCTGAACCAAGCACTAACAATTGAGTGGGTACAGCTTAAATGAAGGGATAAGTGTTTGGACGAGCTAATAAATTGGCAATCAGATATTGGGCATTTGCAAGGTGCCTGCACACAGAAGTCTTCACGAGTGGACTTACTAGCAAAGATGGAGTCTCTTTGCATCCATACAAACAGTTCCAACAAGGTATTTTGATGGAGTCTATGACTTTTTCAATGGCAATACAGTGCGTAGTTCCGATTATAGAAGAGCAGGAATGGCATTTGTTCTTGAGCTTGAAGCAACATGACGAGCATGCAGTGTGACCATTCGACACCAAACGTTGAGAAAGGGTCATACAAGTTGTGATAAACTTAGCATACACTGACAAATGTCATAAGAATGTACAAAACATTGTCTCACACCAGGCTTGGCATTTCAAGTGCTGACAAAAAATAGCAAGCAATAAGGGGAGTAGATAAACAATTTCAAGGTAGCATCTTGAAACCTTACATGATGCATTTCTAATCCAAATTTATTGAGTCATTAAATTCACATAATCCATATGACTACACCTTGAGTTATGAGCTACAAATCTAAGACATAATATAGCTCATTAATGTTTTATCACCTTCTATCACGACTGAAGATCCCAAGTCACAAGTAAATAGAGATGGGTGCAAAATCATGTTGATTGATTATTAACATTTCCATCCTACGCTTCCATATTGGTTTTACTGCCCCCCAAATAGCCATTTCAGACAATAGTCTCCCTCAAGCCCAACCATAACGCCATAGGCAACTTCTTTTTAACAAAGTAAGACTATTAAAATCCATATTAGCAAACAAATCCCAAATCCAAAACGATTTTATTTCTGTTCTTGCAAATATGAAATGTTCTTATATGCATAATCTCTATCTATGAGCAAAGCAACCCGAAAATAAAATTTATAATTAAACAAGAAGTGGCACAAATCCTGGCTTCACTGATCAAGCATGAGTTACCATAACCTTTCGCGTGTAAAACAAGAAAAAGAACAATATAGTCCAACAATTATTCAGTACAAGTCTCGAACCAATAATAAATATAATATCTTGCATAATTTGATGAAATAAACGATGATATAAAACCCACGAAAAGTAGCATTGCATCAAGCGCCAAAAGCAGTATCAACTTTACATATAAAGATTTCCAGAAAACGCAAATGATGCAAAAAAAGCACTGGTAGAAAAGGATCACAACCTTCCATTCCTTGTGCCCATTAATAACTACGAAATCAGAAAAAAAAGGTTATTTTCAATTTTTATTGTACTTAAATAATGACCACATCGAAAAAAATATGACATAGAAAATTGACATTCAATTCAATACATAATATATACTAAACTTAACAACTCAAATAAGCCAGAAAGAGATAAATTATCTTTTCATCCATTTTCCAGTTCACTAAATACATCAAAGAAGACAATATGCACAAGATTGCCACCTAACTCACTTTCTACTTAACCAAATACTTCACAAAATCAGAAGATCATCTTCAGATTACTTTTCTACTCCACTAAGAAAAAGAAGATAAAACAACAAATAATGCCTGGACATTATGTAAGATTGAACAAAGTAGATGGTCCCCTTATTCATTTCACTTCTTCACTAAACACAACAAAGAAGATAAACGGAGAAGATTGTCCTCACACTCATTCTCTACTTCACCAAACACATCAAAGGAGTTACTTTTCAAAACACATAACAAAATGTAAAACTCAGAGGATCACTTTCGAACTCATTTCTGCAAATTTAGACGGTTTAACCATTAGTAAAGGTTACCATTTCACATATCTGTTAGATAAAAAAAAATGGCTACATCTGATAGAAAAAGTTTTAACTTATGGTTGTGAGAAGAAAAGTCACACTGTCCTATTCAATATACTACTCTAAGCATTATACACCTCACTGAACACATCAAAGTCTTAGTCATCCGTATGATTGTTTCTCCTCCCTATTTCTTTCCTACATCTTCAAAAAAAAAAAAAAACACACACACACACACACACAATATAGAACTCATCAAAAAGGAGTGTGTGTGTGTGAGAGAGAGAGAGAGATCACCTTCTGATTCAATTTTCTACTACTTCACTAAACGAACACTTCACACTGGACAGGATCATCATATATAAAGAACAAAGGAAGACCTGTACTTTCTACGGAGGAGATGATGCAGAGGCCCAACCTGGAGGCCGGGGGTAGAGAAGGGTTCGAAGCAGATTACGGAGTCGGGCACATCCGATCCGAATCGATCCTCACCGAGATCGTCTTTCTCGTCCACCGGATTCTCGACGTCGCCGCCACCGGGCGGCCCGTCGTCCGTGGCTCGACGCCTCTTGGGGCTGCTCGGCCCCTCCCCTCCAACCTCCACCGAGAAACTCGTCATTCTACGTCTTCACCGACCGATTACCCCCTCTCCTTCTCCCACCCTTACTTGATGGGTTTTTTTTTTAAGTGTTATGGTTATTACTTTTTATTTTATTTTTTTTGAAAGAGTATGCACTTGGGTGCGTTTAAGTATGGTTATTATTGTTGGTTTAACAGGATTGAATTGGATTCATGATGGTTGCCGGCAGATTCTCCAATTTAAATCGAATCCGCAGCATGCCGATCTGATTTTGGGGCCGAATCAGTCGGCCCCGAATCGATGTTCAAATTGGCCGAGTTACCCCGATTTTCACCGATTTAAATCTGATTTAGAATCGGGGTAAATTGGGAAGAATCAGTTTTTTTGTTAAATAATTTAAATACCCTTGTTATGATATTTATTTAATTATTTAAGTATGAGTAAAATTAGAATTTTAATTTTAAAAACTTAAAATTACCCGTCTCCCCGCTTCGCCGTCGCGCTTCCGCTCTATGCCGACCTCAACTCCGACCGACTATTCTGGCTGGGCAATCGGGGGGGGGGGGGGGTAATGGCCTGTACCGTCTCGACCAGTTCGTCCCCATGGTGGTGACGACAACGGCAACTGTGGTGGCGATGATCACCGACAGCTGCCTCAAGTTTGGCCGCAGTGGTGGGCCGCTCTGATCAGGCCCACGATCGGCCTCGATGGCGATGCTGGGCAGAGGGGAAATGTAAAAGAGGTCGAGTGGTAGTCATCGGCCTCACAGCAATGGTGACAAGACCCGGACGACAGAGGAATCAAGCCCGGAACGTCACGTGTTCGTGGGGTGATTCCAACGGCGTGGCGGCTAAATGGTGGCTCCATACGATCGGGGCGACATGGTGATAGTACGGCGTTGCTGGGCACCAATGATTGGCGGTAGGGCAGTGCCGGCAGCGGCGGAGGGGACGGGTTTTGGTGAAAAAGGTAGCGGGGAAAAGAAAAAAAAGCTTGGTGGTAAAGTCGTAAATAAAACTTGACTCGAGTCTGTCTCGTGTCAAGAATAATAACTAATGCGTAATAAATCCTAAATAAATCTTAAAAAATTGAAAAAAATCTCATATAATAAAACAATCACCATGACATCCAAATTCATTTGATTTGTTATATGTCGAGCGTGAGTGTTTTTATATATGACCAATTTGGACCAATTCAGGTACTGATTCTTGTCCGATTTAGACCAATTTTGATTCCGATTCTAACTCCTTTGAAAACTGATTTTAATTCTAATTCTGATTTATGCAACCATGAATTTATCTCATTCAAAAAAATATCAGCATAAAATTATATTTATGATTATAAAATTAATGAGAAAATAAAAATTAATGATAAGAAATTACGATTTAACGATAAAAAACGCACTATTTATGCGTACAGGTTTAAACTCGGTTTAACGATTGAAAATAAAAAATGCACGATAAAAAGTATAACTCGGTTCGGGTAGAGGCTTATTGAAAATAAAAAAAGGGAGCTGGTTAATTTACAAGTAGGTTGGTTTAGGTCAATCGTTTTTTTTTTTTAAGACGACTGTACATTTAGTGAAAGGTTTGGTGCAGGACATTTTCAGCCCGTATATGTTATTGGGTTTATTATGAAATATTTTCTTGGTAGCGGTGAATGTTGAAGCAATATAATAGCAAAAATAAATTATGCTTGGAACATGTCTATATGATTTATTTTTACACAGTACAACTATAAACCGACTTATATTTGTGCCTATTTTTCAAAAATCAATTTCTATTAACAATGATTAGTAGGAGAGAGATCACACATACACATTTTTATATGGATTTATGTTCAATATAGTTACAATTTTGTAAAAATTAATTCTTATTTTATATTTAAATAGTTACAATGGCCACTAGCATTAGATATCATGATATTATTTGAGTTTTTTAGTAAGTTTTCATCTGATAACTCTGTAAAAGAGTTATTATTTTTTGCATTTCATGTTGAATTTTATCATGTTTCGAGTTATTTTTTACTTTAGTTTTATTAGTTTAAGAGTCTATTATTTATTATTAATAATATGAGAAATTATTGTGATTTTGGTGTAAAGAGTGCTAATTAATGTTGTTTTATTAAGATACAAGAGTTAGAAAACGAGCCGGAACAAATTTGAAGAGAAATAAGGCGAAAAAGTGAATTCCTGAAGGACGACACTGTAGCAACTTATTACTGTTCAACTCGGTCGCTATAGTAACAACAACCCGGGTACTGTAGCGACCCGAGTACTGTAGCGATCCAGGTATTGTTGCATGGTAGGGCCCATTTGAAATATTTGACTGGATTATTTATAAACTGAAATAGGGTTTTATAGAGGAGAACAACAAAAAGAGACAGTAAAAAGCGACGGCTCGAAAGACAGTGAGAGCAACGACGAAGGAATTGGATCAGAAGACAGAATTATCTTTCTCCAAAAGAGTTTTTCTTTATTCTGATTTATTTTTCTTTGTAATTAATGATGTCTTTCTTATCACATATAAATTTCTTGAGTTTATTTGAATATTTTATGGAGTAAATTCTTTTCTAGGATTTTCAATGAAACTTAGTACATGGATTAATAAAGGTTATTAATTTTTATTTATGTGATTGTATTTTTGGATCATCTATTTTATTCTATTCGTTAATGCTATCATTAGATTGTCCACCTATTGATTGATTTAGAGATTTAATCTTGTCTAGAAATAGAAAGATTAGATTTGTCATTGAATAAAATAACCTTTGTTCATCTATTTTGAGTGATTTATATATAAGATAGAGATATACTCATATGTCTTAGGTAACTGTTAAGGGTAGAACTTAATGTATCATTTTGCATATGCAATTTAATAGAGATATAGAAATTGAGTGCGAATGATAAGTTTATGGTGAATCTAAGAGATGTCATAAATAATTAATTCTCGTGGTTAATGATTCGAATTTGCAATTCATTGGTAAAAATATAACTTTAATCAAATATAACACTAAGTGAAATTGAAAATCCTAGTTTTGTCGTCTTAAAATCAATTCATCATTTAGCTATTGTAATTTTAGATTAATTTAGTTGTAATTCATAATTAAATCATTATTAAAACTTGTTTTCGTTTAAGTATAAGTCATTAAATTGGTTTTGGTAATTAAGAATTTTTACTACTAATTCCTTATAGGACGATACTTTCTTATCACTTTTATTACTTAATTCGACATGTGCACTTGCGTTATAATTTTCACATCATCATCCAAACCAACTCGTATTCAACCTATCTCTTAAGTCACTGTTCAAACTGGCCCACACATTTTTATTCACCAAATCCGGAACCAAACTCATATTTAGGGGTATTAGTGATTTTAAATTGAAAAATATCATTGAATCATAACACTGTGAAAAAATAATATTGAATTGTGAATAATACATTTTCTTCCCATTAAATTTTAATCTTTTTAATTAAAAATAATTTTATATAAAAATAAATATAATATTTTCTCTGTGTTGGGGACATAATATTAAACCATCAAAAAATATATGCTCAATGCGTGAGTGTAATAATCAATAGAGATATAAAAATAAAAATATTAGACAGCTATCTTCATAAATTTTTTTTTAGTGGATGATTGTTGAGCTTTTAAAATAATATAAAATGATAATAATAAAATGAAAAATATTATCACATGATTAAATAATTTAATGACAAAAATACACAAAAAACAAGAGAACAAATTTTTTAAGCTTCAATAATAAATTTTTTTAAAAAATTTAGAATTTATAAGAAAATTTTTAATAAAAAAATTAGAAATCATGTGGAATTTTTAAAATAAGAAAAGTGCAACCTTCTAGATATTATTCTTTAATTTAAAGAATCAATATCCAAAGAGTGATGTCTTTTTATATAGATATACAAATTAGAACACTTCTTCTAAATAGGGCACCTTTTTATAAGGAATTACATCTAGTATTTTTTTCAAAGAGTTATAGATTAAACTTGATTGGCTTAATATTCAACTAAAAAAAAAACTCAATTCGAAACTTAATTCAATATCAAACAAGCTGAATTTGATCTTGTATTTTTATCCACTCTACTTGAAGCTCGATATTTCATATATAAAAAAAAGATTTTTTATCATATTTATCTTAATTTTATTAACAAATATAATTAAATTATAAAATATCATTATATGATAAAATTTAAATACAAATATGCACAATTAAATTATCTTTCATGGATAATTATGTCAAAGTATTTTTATTATAAATTAAATTTTAGTATAAATTATAATAAAATATATCATTAATACGAATTAAACTAACTCAAACTTGAATTGATTTAAGTAAATATTAACTTGACTCAAACTCGAAATCAAACAAACGAAACTTGAGTTATGCAAAATTTGGTTCAACTCACCCAATGAACACCCTTAGACTTACACTTAGAGAAAATATTCCTTCCCCTATTATAATTAAGCATTAGAGTAAATTTTATGTAATTATAAATGTTAAATATTTTATTGACCATATATTTTTTATGGTTCCTCGCTTTACCTTGACTTAATAATCTAATAATATTATATACAAATACTAAAGACTTTCATAAAATATGAATGATAGTTATAAATATAACATAATAGTTAGAAATTATATGTATAGAGGCATTTATATAAATCACAAATTCAACATTTTTTATCTTTATATATAAATAGTAAATAATATATAGATCTAACTCAATTATTTTTTATGTATATTTATTTAAGTATAATTTATTAGTAAAATTTGATTGTCAACTTTAAAGCCAAGTCCAATCAATTTTTAAATAAATCAAACGAAAAAATATCAAAGTATTTACAAATTATATCAATTAAAAAAATTTAGCCCAGACGGACCTGTACCTTTCAATTTTCAACACCTGTTGATTAAAGAAAAATACTACACTGTTCTTCACCTAATGCATCATTTTATATAAGTACTTAAGTTAGATTTTCAAAATCATAGCTAACAGCCAGAGTTAATTTTTTTATCGCGGGCTAAGAACGTAGCATGACCAGCGTCACGTAGACGGAAGATGTAGGTATGTCGTGCAGCTTGATTAAAAACAAAAAACTTCCGTCGGTGGCAAGTGCACGCTGGCCGCGCCACCATGAGTCGGCCGACGTACCAGCAAATTCAGACTCATCTCCCCGCATCTTCTCCGTGGAAAGGTTGCGCCTTTTTGCGCCTTCGCTTGGCCATGGAGGGATTTGAGGATGGCCGACGTATGAAAGTGTTGGCATATGCGGTGGAAATGGAATCGGCGTGCCGGATGTTTGATGAAGTGTCTGATTTTTTTTTTTCTGTTATTTCTGATTAGGTGGAAAGATTGAAACGTTGATGCAATCCATTGGTGAAGCAGCAACATATATGGAATTCAATTTTTGGAATTTATTATTTCACCACATGAGCGTCAGATGTATGAAAGTAAGTATATGACACATAAGAACCTTAGACACGCAAGGTTTGAGCCATTACTCCTGCAAGACAGGTTAGTGTATGCTAATCCGGGATCATATTGGTTGGCTATCATCATTTTACTGTATTGGAAGCGTAACTTTGTTGTTGCTGGCAATCTGCTCATATCTGCGTGGTTGAAACTATGAATAATCAACCTTCTCATTGGAGGATTGTAATATTTTATCAAATAGATATTAGCTAAAAAATGTAACGAACCGCCACCTATCTACACTCTATCAATAATACACTAATATGAGAATTAGTATTTTTTGGTTCTGACAATCTGATAGTACGCCGTCTAGACATAGATTGATAATTTTGGCTTTGGCCACGGTTTAACACGTGTTTAGTGGTGATTTTCATTCTGTGGTTAACCTGTGTTATTTTGTAGTACTTTATGTTTATAATATAATCAGATTAAATATATTTAATCTTCACTGACATTTTCGCTAGAGAAAAATGTTTGATGTATGTAGCAGTTGTCAATACTGAGTTGTTAATTTTGAGGTGGAGGTAATCTTATTTCTTTGGTTCCTTCCATGGCATTTCTAATACAAGTCTACGTAACTTTCACAAGTTCTACTTGATGGCAGTTTCACTTGGTTATCTTTTTGTAAACTCGATACTCTATTATTGTTCTTTTTTGTTGGCAATTCAGACGTGTTCTTTCTCGGCAGTTAATGTCGTTACTTGATGTCCATTAGAAACGATCGTGTTATGTGGAAATGTTATTCTCCTTTGCATCATTAGATATGTTTTTTTGCCATTGAGATGGATAAATAGTGTAAGTGCATGTTTTTGCTGGATCAAAATTTATTGAAGATGCAGCTGCTTCGTCATTGAGAAATTACGCTGTTGCAAACCAGTTTTTTCAAATGCATATGGATTTAGGCACGCTTGGTATATATGATCATATTCCAATTATGCAGACAAGCTTGACGGAGTATTAATTAGTTCTTTTCGCAAGCACGCTCTCTCATTGAGTGTGATTACTTCTTATTTCTTCAAACAAATCATGTATTGGTTTTCTTCTACTCTTTCTTTTTACACCACTTCCTTTCTTCTATACAGAAGCTGGCATGGAAGGTTATTTATGTAGCAAGCCTCATATATAGTGGTACGAGTGTCTCCCTACCGGGAATTGAGCTCCATACCGAAAATGCACTCGAGCACTTCATCCACTTCTTGGTCATTTGTGGGAAATGTCGGTCAAGTACATCCTTCAGGGTCTCGGTTTTGTTCACCCATTCAAGTCCCATTTCGGTGTAAGTATTGGAATTGAAGTTGGTGGTGAAAAACCGATCTGCTTCAAGTCTCCTGCTCACATTACACATTAAAATATCAACATCTCAATAGGATGCTTTTTCCTAACTCCATTTTTTTTTCCTTTCATTTATTATTAATTCTGAACTTCTGCACAAACCTGGATGCTATCAACAGAAAGATGACGAATGATGTCTCACTGATGGCGAATCCCTTTATCTTCCTCTCAGCATGAAGCCCAACTTGAAGATCAAGCTTCTCAACGTCATCTCCATAAACATCACGCAAAACACTGATGGTTTCTTCGTCGTCTGTCAAGTCCTCCCATCTGTTAATAGGAACCATAAGCAAGTTCCTTCTGAACTCATTGTATCTTGCTACTTTCCGTTCTCTATCCCTGTACACTAAAGCAAGGGTCAGTTAGCAAGATTGCATACGTTGTGAAGAAAGGTGCCAATTCATGAAGACATCAGTAAGTACAGTCTAGTGCCGCAAGGTCTATGGGGTCCTGTCTATCATGACCATCAACATCATGGGGAACTAGATTTCTCATCCACATTGGATAGTTCCAAAGTGAAACGGCTCCGCATGTTTGATGACCCATGGAAATTAGCATCTGCTCCATCCCTATATTTGCAAGTCTTTTCTCTCCCTTTTGTCCAATCATTTCCTCCATCGGAATCCTGAAATATTATACGCACCTGTCATCGACCTGGCTTTTTGCATTGCAAATTACCTACACTAAGTTCTTGACAATGCTAAATAGTGAAGAGGAGGTTGTACTCTTCTGCTAATGGAGGGGATTGTTCTGTTGTAGTCTCTTGAGAGTTGATGTTCCTGAGGAGAAGCACATCTGGAAGAAGGGAATGCATTCTGTAAACACTGACGAATTCCTCTGTTAAAGAGTAAGGCACTCCGTGTCTCCGAGGTCTCTTGAGACCCACTAATCCGCTGCATATATGCCCAAACTTGTGCCCGACTAGATCCTTAATTCTCTTCCCAAAAAATCCATACCTGTTACATTTCCTCCGTCACATGTCTATACCATGTTTTGGTAGCTTCAATAGTATCTTCATATTGTGGAAACTATTTGATGAGTGAGCTTACCAATTTATTCGCATTCCTGCCAGAAGTGTATCAGTTTTGAGGAGCTCAACTGTCCAATCGATGGTGTGAATTTTGGCGATCACAGCCGACGTCACCAATCTCGCATGTTGATAAAGCTTTTCATCATCCAAATGTGGATAGTGTTCCTATAAAATGTCAGCAACTAAGAGTCCTAGTCAAGTAAGTGCAATATTTCAGCTCAAAAAGGACTAATTGTTCACCACATCTCTTAGACAAGTATGTGGGTCGACTGTTATTGCTAAGTTCAAGCATTCTATTGTTGAATATGAGAGATTATCTTACTTGAAGCATATCACAGACAGCGTTGTGTTCTTTAACAAACAAGGCTTGAAGGAGGGTGAAGCCAGCCCAGCTGTTTCGGACATCGCCGGATATTGGAATGCCATCATTGTCATGCTCAAGAAGCCCGTCATTGGTAATTTTCAATTTCCCATCTCTGAAGGTTCTCACCCTCATCAATCCCTCATCGTTGTTCCCATAAATGACGCTGCCATCCCTATAAAAAAAAATGATCATCTCTTAGACTTTTATAAGAGGTCTTCTAATTACAAGCCGTAAACGTAACAAAGGTGGGTATTTAGGGTGCTAATTGAGTGAGCCATGTTCTTTGACTCGACTCGAAACTCGATATTTAAATGCTCGACTCGAACTTGAATCCTACGAGCCGAGCTTGAGCAAAGCCGTGTTCGACTCGACTCGTCTCGATTATAACTCAAATTCGACTCTGAACTCGACTCGTTCGATAAAATAATATAATAATATAGTTTTTATATTATATATAAATAAATAAATAAATAAATAAATAAATAAATATATATATATACTAATAAATTTAATTGTAACTAATTATATTTATTTATATACAATATAATAAAAAAAAGTGAAATAGTTGAAATAATAGGTAATCAAATCATTGACCTTAAAATTGTAGATTTAAATCACGCCAACTTCATTTTTTTAATTGAATTAAACGAATCGGTTTCAATGACCTTAAAATTATAGATTTAAATCACGCCAACTTCATTTTTTTAATTGAATTAAACGAATCGGTTTCAAGTTCACGAACGATCTACGAGCTAGATTCACCCTTGCAATTTAAGTGTATTCGAGCCGAGCTCGAACACAAGTCGAACTCAGTAGCACCCCTAGGTATTTGGTACAGCAATAGTAGTTGGTAATTACCACCAAGGTGTTCGGGTGTTCAAGAAGCCACTCTTCACCTTTAAGTCCGGTCCGGCGGGAATTTCTTTGTTCTTTTGGAATCTGAAGGACTTCAATGGGCAGGCATCAACAAGTCCAGCAGGAGCGTTAACCTCTACCTACCAAGTTGACAACAATGGGATTTCATTTTCGTAGGCCATATAATAATAATTTCTTTAGTTGTCCGGCCCGGACCATTCCATACCTGTTGGGTGTCTTCTAGATGATCAACCCAGTCGTGAATCATGAACTGTATCCAAGAGCACGCAATCAGGTTGAACTGCTCTCCATTGCCAATAAATTTCTTCCTGCTGAAAAGTTTTGCAGCTACTACAGTTGGATGGGGATCAAGCATCTACAGTGGCAGCCAAATGTCGATTCAATATTTTTGGGCATATTTATCGATACATCGTCTTGAGACTCTAAACGTCAAATATCGACAATAAATGTGAAGCAAATGCGCTAGCCAGCTGCTATCCAACTGAATGTATGGCCCCCCAGTCATCCAAGCATAAAAGTAGCTAAGAATTTACAAACTTAGAATTAGGAATGGAAATTCTATATAGCTCCCACAGAATATTTTCCCATCCCTTCCTTTACTTCTCGATCTATCAATCAGTGAGTAAAATATATGAAAATATCAGTGAGGATTGGAGCATATGGTATATACCATAAAAGTATAATCTGTTGCTACTCAAAGGGGTGTCCATAAAAACACTATGTAACGACACGATACTTGTGCATTTACATGATTAATGTAGAGGTTGAACTGAGTCGGAGTGTGTAAAAAAAAAGTGGAATTCACAAGTTTAGGCAAGGAGAAGCTCATGTGATGTGATTTACCCCGTACTCGGAGCTTGCTGGGGGCATGTTCCTGCCAAAAAAGGTACACTGGCTGCCCACAAGATCATCTCCTGGGTCGTTGCATGTTCCGTTTGCAGTGCGATAACAGATTTTCTCGGTATCATACTTTCGACCGATGCGTCTCTTTCCCACATGCAGCAGGTTGTAGCGCTGGTGCAGGTGCCTCCTCAACCCAAGGTAAGCCAATCCCAGTAACACCGGCAGCTTGTGCCAGCTCAAGAACCTATCCACCAAATGAACTATCTGCACAGCCCCAGAAAATCTTTATTATCGTAGAAACGATAGAAGATAAAGACAGAAAGGTAGTAGAGTTGGACTGGGATGAGCTTACCAAGAATACGAAGGAATCGAGTATGCTCATCTCTTGTGCTATTGGTTGGAGGTCTGGATGAATAAGGTTGAAGAGAAAGGAAAGCGCCATGGTTGTCTGCAAGCAGAGTAACTGAGAGTCTAGGTTATTGGGACTGCAAGGGAGGAGGAGAATTTAAAGCCATGGGGGAAACAAGCGGGACCGTGCTAGCTTGCACAACTGATGCGTTCAAACAAAAGTGTAATGATTTGAATATAAGATAATATCCTTGCGTTAAATGATCAGAGAAGTTGATCATGATTAATATAATTTAATTGGATTATTTCATAAATCTGCCATCTGCCATTTCGTATTAATTATCGTTTTATCCGTAGCTGTAGTGAATGCACTGTGCAGACACAACGACATTTCAGTTTTCACACACCTAATATCATTCAAAGCTTTTATACCAAGCTACGTATGTATATGTATAATATTAAAGCAAATATGCTGCCCGTGACAAACTTTCACTTAACCAGCTTTTGCCTTTTGATCTTCAACTTCAACTTCAAAGACGTAACATGGAATCTGCATGTTAACACTCAGATTAGGGGTGTAAATGAGTCGAGCTGAACCAAGCCGAGCTAAGCAGAGTAATGGTGTGCTTTAGTTTGGCTTGATATAAAACAAGCCAAACCGAGCTTTAATGTAAACGAGCCGAATTTTAATATAAACAAGCCAAACCAAACATGTCTAAAATTTATGGTGTTTGGGCTTGGTTCGAACTGAGTTCGAGCTGAGTTTAAGCCGAGCTCCAGCCGAGTTCGAGTCTAGCGAATATTTATGTATTCGACTTATATAGGATCAAATTTTTTTTGAACACTATATAAGTTTAATGTGACCTCAATAGTATTTACGAGTCGAGCCGAGCTGAGCCGAAATTTTTTTCGAGTTTGAACACATCGAGTTTGAGTTTCGAATCGAGCCGAGCCAAACACTCCTTTATTCAAGCTCTGTTTCTTGTTCAACGAGTTTATCCATTTTGAGCAGAATATTTTTTTGAACACAAAATTAATAAGCACGAGCCGAGCCGAACATAAAAAACTCGTAAGCAAGCTTAGCTCGTTTACACCCCTACTTGAGATCAAGAAATGGGTAGTAATTTCTTCTAAAATCCCCTCCACTTTTATATCTGACAGCCATCAAATTATTGAAAACAATTTAAACATGGAAAGGGTACCCCCCAATGGGTGCCAAACTTCGATATAAGAAAGAAGTGGTTTTTCTATTTCCTCGTAAGTAGGGGTGTAAACGAGTTAAATTGAGCTGAGTAGGGGTGTGCTTAAGTTTTGCTTGATATAAAACGAGCCGAGCCGAACTTTAATATAAATGAGCCGAACCGAGTTTGTTCAAAATTTATGGTATTTGGGTTTCATTCGGACCTAGCAAATATTTATGTGTTCGACTTATATATGATCAAAAATTTTTTTGAACACTATATAAGTTTAATGTGACATTAATAGTATTTACGAACCGAGTCGAGCTAAACATTTTTTCGAGTTTAAATACATCAAATTCGAGTTTCGAGCTGAACTAAACCAAATATTTTTTTTCTCAAGTTCTATTTGTTATTCAATGAGTTTATCTATTTCGAGCCAAATATTTTTTAGAGTACAAAATTAACAAGCACGAATAAAACTAAATTGAGCCAAATACAAAAATTTTGTAAATAGGCTTAGCTCGTCTACACCCCTGCTCACAAACAGGATTGGCATATGAGAATAGTTGCTCGGGTCTTCACTCTTTACTATTCGTGCTTGTAGGACCCGATTATCAATGTTTGTGACGATAATAACATCCGACTTGAAGTTTTCGACATTAATGAGTCAGTAGGCGCGACAGAAGCTGATTGGAATTGACACGATGGTCGTGCATTCTTATCTTTCATTGCATATCGTTTCCTAGCGCCCCCACAGCTAGGGGTGTTCACGGGCCAGTCCGAGTCGGTTTTCATAAAGCTTGTGACCGGCTCGTTTACGATTTTATCGAGTTCGTGTTATTTTGGTCCGATTCGGGTTTTTACCGGTTTGAGTTCAAATCGAGTTATTTACAAAATGGTCAAACCGAGCTCGACCCGAGTCCGTATAAAATCAAAAGTTGAGCTCGATTTCCAATTAGGGTTTGGGATGGGGGAAGAGCGGCGGTGGCGGTGGTTTGGGAGAAGTGGCGGTTGGTCGCCGACGACCATTGACGGCCGGCGGCTATCGACGGGCAGAAATGCCAATGGGTAGCGACGGACGATGGGGCAGTGATAGCCGGTGGGATGACCGGGTAGATGATGACAGCGGCGGAGGCGGAGGCGGCGGCGACCGGCGGCCGCTTTCCATTGGGGGAGCAGAAATAGGGGTGCTTTTGGAAGGGGAGGAGGAGAAGTTGGGGCAGGTACCACGCTTGAGGTGCTCGGAGGTTGTGAGGGAAGGTTTGGAGGTGGAGAAGGTAGAGTCACAGAGGCAGCAGCGGAGCTTGACGGCCTTGGGGACGGTGGTGTCGTGGTGGTTGAGCAGCACCGGCTCGAGGTGCGACCAGTACCACGCCCCCTTCCCCTTTACCGCCTTGTTCCTCACCGCCAACAGTCCCTCGTACCGCTTCTGCACCGCCCTCGCCGCCGCCTCCTCCGGCCATCTTCCCCGCCATCGCCGCCAGCCATCTTCCTTCTTCTCTCCGCTCCTAGCTCACTATCCTTCTTCCTCCATCGTTAGAAGTAGCAAGCTTTCCTGTCAGAGGCATTTAATGTAACACCCTGACTCGGCTCTCCCTTGAACCGACCCGAAAATGCTACCGGCGACCGAACCGTTCGATAATCTACTAGATTCGGTTAAGACGACTCGGATCTACTCTCGGCGTCTCAAGATGAAGATACGATTTCCTATATGCATGGATGAATGCACGAAAATCCTGGCATGCTACTACATGGATGACATGCAACAAATTTACACAAATCAACACAATCGCATCAAAATTCAAAAAGGATTTCTAAGTCGAAACGGACAGAACCTCCCCTAAAAGTGCAATTAGGGGCCACCCTGTCTAAATATTATGTATAAACATATATGCATATCTTTAGCAATTTCAATCACATAGAATATAATCACCCACATACTAATTTTAATGCCTGGGTCTCAGCCCACCTGTACTTTCTCTTCACAATTCACATCATATTATCATGTCAACGTTTAATCACAGCATATCATCATCTATTTCTATTTGCACACATCAATTTCGATATAACAAAATCATAAATAAAACATTAAACATTCGATCACCCAATACATGTGTGTGTGCGAAAGACCTCACTGCTCCTCCGTCCAGGCTGGCACTTCCGATCATGCTTATCACCTACATATAGTACA
>JAVDBV010057451.1:0-12980 GCA_032619315.1 Piper longum
GGTTATGTAGCCACCTCTCGATGTGCCGGCTCCTCTCCTCAAGGTTCCTCCTCCTCAATCTCCATATTATCCCGAAAGACATCTTCATAAATTCTAGCATCATCATCTGCCACCATGACCTTTGCTGGTGTCCTAGAGGATAAAGATTGGTTGGTCTTCTCTTGTTCTCCCTCAAGACAAATTTGTAAAAGATGTCATTGTGATCCATTGTCTTGGGAAGGAGAGAGGAGACCCTTTGGCTCATGTTCCCCAGTGCTCTAAAGAAGAGCCAAGTGAGAAGACTCGCATATGGAAGGCATGTGGCTCTCCTTGGATGCCGGCACCAGAATATGTAGTTGAGGATGTGGTAGGGCAAGTTAATCCTTCGCATGGAGAGGATCTTCCACAAGTTGAAGATCACAAAGGTAGAAAGCTCATTGAAATGCCCAACCTGTGGAAGAATGTTGGTGGAGAGGACTTGCCAAAGTATGAATGCTAATCGAGTGAGATCGCAGGCTTTCATGGGGTTCGTGAGGTGAGTCCCCAAAGTTATCATGGTTCCCACTATTTCATCCTCCTTCAAATAGCTGTCCAAAAAGTTTGTAGTCCTTTTGTTGTTGAAGTAGATTTTGCCCCCATCATCCTCATACTCCAAGGACTTCGGCAATGTAGCACGACTGAAGGTGGAAATCTTGTCCATCCACTTTCGCCTTGTCATATCCCTCGTTCACTTTGTCCAACGTGAAGTAGAACTCCTGAATTTGAGGAAGTGCCACTTTGGTCTTTGGTGCACTTATCAAAGCCACTTCCTACCCTTGAGCTTCCACGAGCTCAGTGAATCCGTTGTTGTTGCAGTTGAGATCCTCCACTTTTATAATATTCTTTATTCTTGAAGTCCACCCTCGTGAGAGCCGTGTTCAATCGAAAGGGTTTCGAGTGCTTGATTGATGGGGTGTCTCAACCAAGTTTTTAGACTAAGTTGATGGCCCCTCTCCATGGTTCCCGCTGGCCATGAGGTAGGTGAGTATGATGAGAAACGTGGAGTACGCCATGAGGAATGAATCAGTGATGATGGCTGATCAAGCAAAGGGAGGGCACAACTAATCAATTACAGTGGCACAGCCAATCGGAATAGGGCAGTTGAAGATGCTGAAGGTGGTCAGAGGCAGCTCCAGCAATTGGCAATGGTCGATGGCGAGTTGTGGCGGCAAATGGCACCAGCTTCGGTAGCAGCAATGAAGAATATAGAGGGGGCACTGATCGCAATGGTGTGGAACATCATCTAGGGTTAGTGTTCTATAAAACATTTCATCTTTCAGCATCGTTCATCAAATGATAGAACAATTAATCATTAATCGATCATATAATCAACACAACTCTTCAAGTTCTCTAGCCATTGATGTGAAGTTTGGTCAACCAAACATCAAGCCAATCAATCATGTCTTGCTATTGATAGCTTTTAAGCACGAGATTGACATCCAACTATGCAGCTGAAGGCACAATTGATTGTTGGGAAAACCAAGAATGTGTGCAACATTTGGTTTTTGCAAATGATAAACTCCATTTTAAAGATATTTTGGGTGCTTGAAATAACATTTTACTATTTGTAGCTTATCACAAACATGATAAAAAAACAATTTTTAAAAATCCCCTCAATTTATATATTTACAAAGAATATTTTTCCAAATACCAATACACACATATTGAGCTTCAATAAAATGTCTCAACAAGTGCGGTTCGTGAAATCTCTTTACCTAAAATTTAATTTTTGTTTATTTTAAATCCTTATTCCACTTTTGAAACAATTTTAGAAAACATTTGAAAATCAATAAAAATAGTGGATTTAAGGTATTGAAGAAGGTTTTATACCTTTTATTGGCCTTGAGCTTTCTGGAATCCACTCTGCCCTCTTCTTTGGACAAGCACCTCCATTGGATGTTGTCTTCCTTGTCACAAAAATGTCAAGTTGTTGATCTCTTGGGAGCTTGGGAGGTGATAACCACTTTTGTTTTCTTCCCTTGGGGCAAGAGATGAGTTGCTTGGTATCATACATTATGTGCCATCTCCCTTGGTGTAGTCCTCCGTCATTGAGATGGACACTTTGACAAAGGCGAGTAGCTTGTTATAGTCTCCTTTATAGTTGTGACCTCCTTGCCCCATTTTGCAAGCAGGGCTCTTTTAAGATAATATCATGTTGGTGAGATCGTGAGACACACCTGGCATCTTGTTGATGTCCTTCTTTTTGCTTGCAATACACGTTGTTTTTGGAAATCTTGCATTAGGGCCTTGGTTTGAACAAGCCCCTCATCCTTGCTCCTTAGCTCTTCTTATAGAACTCTGTTCTAGTGATTGCCTCAAGGTACTCCTTTAGCTCCTTGTTCTTCTTGACCATGAAAATAATCTCCAGATGAAGCTCTTCATAGGCTCTTTCAAAGTCTTCTTCCCTTTCTTGCTCAATGGCTATGAAGCAAAATTCACTTAGACAAACTCCACTTCCTTCATCATCCGATTCAAGAGTAGCTGGAGAACCTTCATTGCCATAGTATCAAGATCCTTATCCTTGGATGGGCATTCATGCATCAAGCGTGCATATTCTTTACACTTGTGCCATTGAACCTTGTCTTTGGAGTTCTCCTTCTTCTCCTTTTTCTTGAGATCTCTCTTGATCTCTTTTCATCTATCCTCGTAGTGACACCCTGATTTCGGTTCACCTAAGAACCGGATCGAAAATGTCATGATTGAGTCGAGTCATGTCTTAAACAAGTAGTATATAGGATTCAATCCATAATATCAATTGAAGTAACCCGCTTGGCATCAAGAGAATGTAAGACATCGCTAAATATGCGTAAAAAATACATCAAATATAAGTAAAAGTGTAAAAGAAAATAACTACGTTGAGCTCAAGTATGTATAGTATTTATCTGTCCTCCTCCAATGCCGACTTAGAATTACAAAACTTACACATATAATATGAAAAATATTAGTAACTAGTGTTACTAGTATAGAAATAACTAATAGTCAAACTAGCACAGGAGAGCTGACCCTCCTATTAATTGAAAACATTTATATACTCTTTCACAGAATCTTTTATAAGGGCATTAATTAGGAACCATCAACATCGCACGACAGCGTCCTCTTTCAATCTCGTCTCATGCTTCATCAACTTTAAAAGCTATCCCTTGGGCGGGACATCACTTTCTTCTTTGCAAAAACAACTATCTCCTTCTAAATGACCCGTCTTAAGTGAGGTCTAATAAAACAACCACTTAACATGTCCTGCTATCTGGAAATCAAATCAACAATAGAGTATAACGATAAAAAGTGAGAAGAGTCCTAACGGATTTGTGGTCCAAGCTCTATGCGTGACGTCTCCTTTCTGGCGAGCTCGGATTCCAAAACCTAAGCCCACTCTTAAGTAAAATACTTACATCTGTATATGATACATGCTCGTGGTGTGTTCTCACATCATTAGTATATCCTAATAAAGAAGACCGCTAAATAAACTTACAACTAAACATGCGGCACACAAATCAAGACATAATAAAGGAAATAACAAATAAAAAATAAAAATAAAAAATATATACATTCATGATTAAATAGATGCGTAATAAATACACGAAAATAATCAATACTCTAATCATAATTTAATAATAACATATACTATATAAATACATGGCAAACACAAGTAAATATCACATATACTCATGTTAGTAAACATATAAATAATTAAATAAATTAATACTTGATCATTCACTAAATAAATAAAAAATTAGTTAATTTTAATTAATAATGAATAATAATAATATCATAGTCATCATAGTTATCTAATTCAAAATACACAATTAAATACAAATAAATAATAACACACATGCAACGAACAAATAGATAAATAAATATATAAATAAATAACTAAATAAATAAATAAAATTTAATAAACTTGAATAAGATTAATATTAATAAGTAAATGTACTAATAATAATAAAAAATCATCATATGCGACAAATATATAAATAAAAAGAATAAACAATAATGAATAAATAAATAAATAAAATAATAACATCAAAATATGCTAAATAATGTGATTATCTATCGAAACTAATGTATTCTTGAATTCCTGAAAACGGTCGAAAATGAGCTGAACCAGGTTAATTCACTGAACCTAACCAGGTTAGCTGAGTTTACTCAGTTTGGGTCAGATTAACTAGTGAGCTTGGTCGGCTTGGTTGGTCTGGACTGCTAGGCATGGATATGGACACGAGCAAGCAGGTGGGCAAGAACAGGTGAACAGGATTCAAGCTGGCAGACACGAACACAAACGCATGTTTACGGCTCAGACTAGGCTGGCGGCGCCCGTTGCCGAAAAGCGCCAATGGCGGTGCGGCTGGAGTCACCGCCGATAGGGATCAACAGCCCTAATGATGAGGAAGATGATGGTGGTGACGATCGATGGAGTCCAGCTGTTGGCTAGCCAGAAAACAACTAAAAGAAGGGGTGGAATCATCACAAGTGCAGCGGCATTGTCGACGGCAATCGTGGCCATTGTAGTGGTCATGGTTGGTCAGTCCCAAAATGAAGATATCGATGAGGGTAATCTATCTGGGTGGTCGAATCGTCTAGAGGTAGTTTGTCGGCTCTGAAAAATGGCCTGATAGGGTGGCAGTGACGGTGGAAACTGACTGGAAAAACTCCGTCACCGGCAATGATTGCTACGGTCCCGATGGTCGTGAGTGGTATTAATGGAAATCCTATCGCGAGGTGGTACAAGTGGTGCCAGTCTGGTAGTCGGAGGCAAGTCGGAGACTCGCCGGCAGCAAGTCGAAGTGGCGACGGTGCTAGGGTGTAAAACTCTAAAAATCATGAAAAAAACTCTAAAATATAATTGGGTGGTGGAAGTTGGGGCTAGCGTGGATGACTCAGATCGCACCATGTGGCACAATCTAAACGTCCAACAACTCGTGGCCTAGTGGGGCCCACCTATGGGTATATGCAATATACATATGGATGGAAAGTTCGGATTAAAACTGTCCAAAGTCAAAACTGACTCGAGTCATAAAAATGACTCTATGCGGGAATGAATGCAAGGTTAAATGAGCCTTAAACCTTCAACTCAATCAGGTGAAAATGTATGACTCAATCAAGCTGGGCCTACAGGGGCATAATCCGGTGATCCAAAATCTCTATGATGCATGCAAAGGAGATACCTTGAAAATCTTAAATGGATAATAAATGTTGCAACGACCTAAATCTAGGTCTACAACCCTGGAAAACCCTAAAAATTATTTGCATACCTCGTGTACACAATGATAACTCATGTTTTTTTGTAGCCTATATCAGGCTATCATTTGCATGTCAAGCATACTCAGCCACCATAACATACTCATATAGCCATATGGGTCCTATACTCATGATTTGAAAACTAGTCTGGCTCGAGCTCGCTCAATTAGACTCAAACTGGCCCTAACCGGGCAAATATACAAGGGGTAAAACCATAATTCGAAGCTGGGCTTTACATTTGTCGTCTTATCACCTTGATGAGATGACTCTAACTTTCTTACCTCTTGGTGTTCCTTTTGATGAGTGTCATTTCTTCATCAAGATCACCTTCTTCTCCTTGCATGATGATTTTGAGTTCCAAGTCCTTCTTCTTGTTGATCTACATCTCTTCCTTATTCATTTCCTAAGTGTTTTCATGAGTGATGAGAGTGTCTATAAGCTATCCATGGTCATGGTAGTAGGGTCATTGACTTCTTCAATTGCCATCACCTTGGAGTGCCACTCCTTGGGAAGGGAGAGTAGAAGCTTTTGGTTGAGTTCTGCCTGACCTTTTAAGGCCCCTTGAGACCTACAATAATAACATTAAAACAATTGGACATAGCATTAATAGTCTTACCCTCATCTATTTTAAACACTTCATATTTGTGAGTGAGGAGGCTAATCTTGAACTCTTTTACTTGAGATTTTCTCTCATATGCCACCCCAAGTAATTGTCAAATTTTCTTTTTCAATTAGCAAAGGAATATCCTATTGAATTCGGCTTCATTAAGGACATAATAAGGACCAGTCATTGCCTTGACATTTATGGTATGAGCCTTCTTCTCTTGCTCACTCCAAGAATCCAGTAATAATTAGGTTTTGATGACCACTAATAATAATTTGCCAAACATCAAAATCATTATAAGATAAATTTTTTTTTGATTCTAGTCTTCCAATAGTGTAGTTGGTCCCATTGAAGTATGATAGCCTACTGGTGGAGAGCCCTTCAGTGTGCCTTGTGTTGAAGTTGTCCATCTTGATTCCCCAAGCTCTCAAACCAATTGAAGGTATCTATGTTAGAGAGAACTAACTAAGATTACTAAACAAACAAGTTAGATCCTCATAGTCTTTAGACCCTTATAAGATTGCACGATTGGACAAATAGCGGAAAGATTTAGCACAAGCAAGAGTAATCTAAAAAGCACAAATAAAAGATAATCAAGAAAAATATAAGCCCAAATAAAAGATAATCAAGAAAAATAGAAGCCCAAATAGGTGTGGTGTGTGAGGCTACAAACACAAGTTTAAACTCACAAAAATACTTGTTTTCGAGAAGTAATCAAACAATACAAGCCTCTAAGTGACCTTGACCTTATCCACTTAGTTTTCTAAAGTGATCAAATCAAACATAAGAGAACTAAGTGAAGTGTGCTGCAAAGTGAATAAAAAAGAAATAAGTACACAGAGAGAACGGAAAAAAGAAGGCACAATAGATTTTTTAACCAGTTTTGAGCTCCTACTCCTCACTTCTAACCTACCAAGTCTTTTAGTTGGGTAGGTTTTCTTAGCTTCACTATGACAACATACTTGTATAAATTAGAAGCAACTATAAGGACTCCTTTATAAGCACCCACCGAGTGCCAAGGAAGATTGTACTCCTAACACTCTAGGAGCTTCCAAAAAGCCTTCCTCCATAAGCACCAAGTGATAATGATCCTTACAACCAGCTCTTAGTACCCTAGTAGCAACTACCACTTGACTTCAATAAGCTCACACCATGAGCCAAATGAGTCTTCAAAGAAATATCTTCTTTATCTAGATCAAGTGCTCACACACTTTCCCAACACAATGGGAGTTGACAAATTGAGCTCAAACACTTGTGTCTTAACTCACTACAATCCTCTCTTAGGATTTTCACAATCAAAGAACTTGAAATAATAGCTAGAAGGGAATGCTAATCCTAAACACATGTTGAGCTTCTAAGAGTTCTAAGAGTTTCAATAGGGTCATTGATATCTCAAAAAAAACCCCCAAAGGCCCTATTTATAGTTGAGATAGCACCTTCCTAAAAATGTAGCCATTGGGATTTAAATCCTAAAAGTTTACTTTTTCCAATGACTAGTTTTGAAAACTTTTTGGAGAATTGGCTGCTGAATGACTTGCAAATTGTTTGCCAATCGTACCATAATACTACATTTGAACTAACTGCAATCTTTGGTTACACTCCAATTGCCAAAAAAATCTACCAAAGTCTCACTTATGCTCTTCCCTGAGCTTCACCGAATTTCTGATGGTGGCCAATGTAGATTTTGGTTGTCGAAGACTTTGTCAAAGTCTTCATAACCTTTAATCACAACACTTCCTCCTAGAAGTTCAGTTGGTCGAACATCAGAGAATCTTTGCTACAGTTCTCCATGTTAGCATTTGTGAGATCCCTCAACTTAGTCCTACATCTAATACGTACTGGGGTAAAGATCCTATTTATTAGTAAAAATGGATTATAGATATTCAATTTGGTAAACCACTTTTGAAGAGATGAACTAGGTTCATTAGTTTCCATTTTGGGTTGGGTTGTTACAACCTGGGTTCCCCACATGACTTTCAGTTGTTGAAGACGTTTATGAAGTGTTCAGAATTTTGTCTCACACTTATTGGGACTTTTATGAAGTGTTCCGAATTTTGTCTTCACACTTATTGGGACTTGTATGAAGTGTTCCAAATTTTGTTTTGATGCATATTAGGCCAACCCTCACATGCTTCAGCTGCCAAAACTCCTACCAAAGTTACTGTCACACTTCTTAAGATATTAACTTTCACTTGGAGTCTTCATAATCTTGATTTCTTTTAAAGTGCTTAAGACTCCTAAATTTTACTTAGAGAGTTTACATTGTCTCATCAAAATAAGGTTCAACGTGTCTAATGGTGTTAATTTTAAGGTTAGTTAAGTAATTGTTTTTTTAAAGGAATGGGGCTAAGTGATGCGTTACAGTTACGAGATAAGGGGAGTTAAGTGCTTTATAACCTTTTAGGCAATGCGGTAATGTCTTATAAATTTAACATATGTTAATAAAAATTCCTGTAAAAATTTAAAAAAAATTCTAGGCCTTATTTTATATATATACTATCACTATTGATATTTTATTGCTTGTTTGTTAGGAAAATAGAGTGTGACATGAAAATTTTAAAATAGTTAACTTTCCTAAAAGTAGATATTTTAATATATTTTATATATTAAGTATACAATTTTGTGTCAAATTTAACATGGTTTCATTTAAATAGAACTATAAAATAATTATGATTATTTTTAAGTCGGTTACCCATGTGCTCTCTCATTTACAATTAGTTTTCTCCCCTCTCCTTATCTCAAAAGATTAGAAAAATGAGGAAAGTTTTTTATGCATGGGACAACACATAAATGAGTCACTTAATGATAATCATGATTAATTTTAATATAAAATATAAGAAGTATCTACCAATTGTTTTAAAAACATATTACATCTATACTATTTTTGTAGGGTTGATTATTTCAAAATAATATGTCATTTACATCTATTTTGTGCTAACTAATTAGAAAAAAAAGAGACAATTACCTTTGGTAGGTAGCAAATTTCGTTTATTATTTGTGGGAGGGAGGAATATTATATATTATCCATGAGAGGGAGAGAGTATGTCATATTTCTAGTAATGGCCAAATTACCTCAAAATTGATTTTACCCAGAAGAGTGCATTGGTTCAGGAGTGGGCATAAGTAGTTGGGTTGCTCTAACTTCTAAGAAAGAAATCAGAACAAAAAAGGCCCCTAAACCACCTCTCTATAGGAGCATTAGGTTTTTTCTCCACCATCGCTGCAAGTGCACTATCATTTTCTCCAGTACATTATTGTTGGGTTTGTCCCACATCGGTCGTAGAGGTTGTTGGTGACTTGTATATAGGCTAATGAGAAAACCTTATTCTTTAAGTTAACTTTTAGAATAAGAAGGCCCGTGACACCTATTGCGAGTTTTCCTTTGGTTGTTTAAAGTCTCTTTTGGAGGCCCAAAGGGCCCAACAGTGTTGGTGGAGCTTGGGTGTAGGCCCAAATGGCCCAACAGTGGTATCGGAGCCAAGTTCGAACTGAGTTTGCCTACGTCGATTGTGGTTGTTTCCTTCATAAGTTCTACTTGATGATTTGAGGGGAGCTTCCAAGTGGGTGCGGGGTCTGGGTGCCGTTTGATGATAAAGTGGAGGTTGCTAGACGGTGATTGTTTCGGGATGCCCGATGTGTGAAGGAGAGTTGTTGGGTTTGTCCCACATCGGTTGTAAAGGTTGTTGGTGACTTGTATATACGCTAATGGGAAAACCTTATTCATTGAGTTAACTTTTGGAATAAGAAGGCCCGTGACACCTATTGCGAGTTTTTCTTTAGTTGTTTAAAGTCTTTTTTAGAGGCCCAAAGGGCCCAACAGTGTTGATGGAGCTTGGGTGTGGGCCCAAAGGGCCCAACAACTATCTCCGCCATTAGCAAGTCGTCGCCACTGGTTATCATCTATGATATCGTCTTTCATATTCCAATAGTTAATTAAGTAAAGTTTAGATCTTTTTTTTGCTTTTGTTTCTTTTCATTTTGTTCTTTTATTTTTCTTGGATAGAATAATATAAGTGCTCCAAAGGAGTTGGGCTAGAACAAGTGCGTGAACCCAAGAGTATGTACGATGAACACTACCGTTCCTACCTATGGCACTGGTCTGTTCATCTTAGAAATGCAATTTTCATTGATTCCATTCATTGGTCTGTTAATGAAATGGCAATGACGAGTAATTATCCATCAATGACATTTACTTTAGATGTTTTTTGTAATTTTTAGTGTTGTAAATCCATTGTTCGTTGATGGTAGAATGTGGGTTCAAAATTTTCCCCATTTGTTTGCTCCATATTGTTTAAGCTTGATCGATGATGGAAAGTGTAAAGTGTGTGTAACTGGTTGAGTTGATTTTACGTAAAATTTTTACTGTGTGCTTGATTATGTCGTACACGCCAATGAAAGTTAAAGATAAATTAGCATATAAGCACGGTTCAATTGTTATGGGGCCCATAAGTTACAACTCATAGTATTTTTATAATTTTCCTTACTCTTGTCAACACTATGTAATTATACAACAACGATTTGATAAACAATATATTAGTCATCCTGATTTGGTCTTTTGTTATGTGCATGCGAATGAGACTGTTGACATTATTTTGCAAGCAAAATTAATTGCATTAATTAGATGATCAAATTTAAAATGACATTGATGACAATGATGCTAAATTGTAAATGTCATTGATGACAATTATAACAAATTTCAATTGCAAATGATTTGGTATGAAGTCAATCATATCTGTGTAATGTTCATTGCCCTTTAATGAGTATGCAGTCGACAAATAGTGATAAAAATGGTATATTCAACATCATAATCCTATGGGTACAATGCATCAATAACAAAATAATACTTATTTTCAATCATATAAATGATATTTTTTGCTATGTTAGTGCCATCATTACTGAAAGTTTTCTCGTCTTGTCAATTATCAATAATCAAACACATAAATATGATTGATGACACGTACACCATCATCTCTTCTTTGAGAATAGATTCTAACACTTACACTCAAATCCTTGATCAAATGTATACAAACATATCACGTTCTTTTTTCATTCATATCGACCATAACAATATATGCAGCTATAGTAAAGAAGATTTCTCAGAAAAATATCATGTACCTTACTTGCATGGAGGTACAAGTTTAAATCCATATTCTCCAGTTAAAAGACATTCGATTCATAAATAACCAAAAATTGCATAAAATATTAAACAAAAATGTCATTATGGAGAAGAACTTGTCATTACTATGGCATTGATGAACCAGTGAGTAACAACAATGATAATTGTGTTTCTAAATGACGAACAGAGCAACACCACTGCTACTAACAAGAATAGAACAAACAATAAAATGAAAAAAAAACTGTAATTAATTATTAAAAATCATGATCAAGATGGGTGCTTTATCGACTTTGTTCGATGCCAGCGGTAACTGCTCGCATAAAAGAAGGAGATGGAGAGGGGAGGAGGGGGTTGTGGGGGTTGGATGCTGGTAGTGACAACTACTTACGTGAAAGGGGGAGAGGGATGGCTTTAGCGGTGAAAGATAAGTGAAGCGGCATCAATGACATATTAAAAAGAAAGTATATGTCAATGATGATACATTTAACTCCACCAATGACAATACTTCTGAAATAATTTATTGGACAATATTATGTTCCATTGGATGATATTTACAGAAGAAATTAAATACATTTCACCTTTTTTACAATTATTAATGACATCTTTCTCATCTTGCCAATCAATAAACACATTTCATGAGGCCATGATGCCGTGAACACATACACTACCATCAATGACAATAGTGATAGAAAATTTGATAAAAGTGGGAATTTACTCAGTTTTGAAATTAGATTTTAGAAAATAAAACCATGGTCTAATCCCTCTCCACATTTTTCTTATAAATGTCTTTATACACTAAAGTATAAAATTAATTAAATTTATAAGTTAAAAAATTAAATCATGAAATAATACCACATTATCAATCACAATAAAAATTTTACACCAAATACACTCAACCAATTATACACATTTTGCACTTTCCATCATCCATCAATCTTACACAAGATGGAACAAACAACAAAATGGAGAAAATTTTGAACCTATACTCTCCCGTCAATAGACAATAAATTTACGACACTAAAAGTTATAAAAAACATCAGAAAAAAAAAGTCATTGGCACATATGTACTCATCATCACCATGTCATTAATGGACCAGTAAATGACATCAATGACAATCGTACTTCTAAAGACTAACATAATAGTGCCACAGGTAGGAACACTCTTGGGTTTGGACACACGCATACACTCTTATTTTGGCCCAACTCTTTGCTTTGAAGCTCTTATATTGCTCTATGCAAGGAAACTAAAACAACAAAATAAAAACAAAAAAACAAAAATAAAATCTCAATTTTACTTGATTAAATACTAGAATTGGAAAACGGATGTCATAATATAGGAAAGAAGGGTGTTTCACTTACTAGATTGGGTGCCGCTACTCACAAGGAGAGGGAGGAAGTGTTGATGATGATGAACAATGGCAACAACAAGACTTAATAACTGATCACATAGAAGAGGGGGATGTCGGTGGCGACAACGTGCTAGTGGCAAAGACGATGTACTGGCGACGGTCATGGCGCACTGGTGGCAACGGTTGAGAAAATAACCTAATGCTTTTTGGGGTACCTGTAAAGAGGTGATTTTGGAGTTTTTTTTTGTTTTAATTTCTTTTTTAGAAGTTAGACCCATTGTTGCATGAATCGGAATCGAAATCGAAATCGGTTTTCCAAGAAATAAGAATCGGTTTTCCAAGAATCGGAATCTGAATTGGAATCGGTCTAAATCGGTCAAGAATCAATTTTCTTGAATCGGTTCAGGAATCGGTTGGAATTGGAATCGGAATCGAAATTGGAATCGGAATCGGTCTAAATCGGTTATATAAAAAAATTTGATATTAATGTTATTTTGATATTATTGTATTATTATATTTTATGATACTTTTAAATATTTTTTTAGATTTTGTTTAATATTATTTGGAATTAATTATTATTTTTTACTCGAGTCGGACTCAAGTAAACTTTTAATTACGAAAATACCACCCCTTCTCCCCCACCTCCACCCCTTCATCA
>JAVDBV010057453.1:0-11070 GCA_032619315.1 Piper longum
GACTATCTTAGCTGGGGGGTCAAAAATATTTTTGTCTCAAATTTTAATCTTGATAATTCGATTATAAGGACAACCTAAATTTGATAAAAAAATAAAAAATAAAAAACCACTCCCACCATCATTTAGTATGTAGTTAATGATAATATTTATTTTGAGTAGACAAGTGATATTATATATATTATTATTTTATTTTATTGAGTTAAATTCGAGTCGGACTACAAGTCGATTTCGAGTTGAGTTCGAATTATAACCGAGTCGAGTTGCTTGTTCAAACTATACTTGTAGGATTTGACTTCGAGCTCGAACATTTAAATGTCTGAGTCAAGTCGATCCAAAGGCTAAATACTCACGAACTGACTCGCTCAATTAATAGCCCTACTTGCCACTTAGTTCACCAATACGCGTTTATCAAACTATCAGGCCGTGTAATTGATGTAGCATCCTCATACTCAACCCCTTGCGTCTTTTAAGAATGCATGAAACGAGGTTGACATTATGCGATGAGGCACAAATTTTCTCATTGGTCAAACCCGAGTGTTGTCAATGGGTTGGTTTGGTTTGAGTTTTACATGACCTCAATCGATTTGAAATTAACTAGCCGAACCCGAACCCAAATGTGTTTTCTTTAACTCAAATCCAAATTCGCTTTAGCAGACCCAAATCGAACCTGAATTGAAAATGAATATATTACATATGTTTCATAAAAATACACAAAAAATGGAAATATTTTATGGTAATTATATTCTTATTAATAATAAATTTTAATATATTTTAGATGATATTATATGTGTGTGTGTGTATATATATATATAATATTGTATAATAGAAAACAAAAATTAAACAATTTTCGAGTTTAAGTCTTTACAGGAGCGAGTCTCTTGACACCCAAACCCGAACCCGATATGAAACGAGTATAAACCCAAATCCGTAGGCCCAACCCAATATGGTTGAATTCAAATTTGACATTTTCAGGTTAGGTCGAGTACCATGTTTGCACGCACTGTTGGGAACACTGGCCAACCAGGATTCTAGGCCAATATGATAGGGTGGCTTCTTGAGAGAATCTTGTTGGAAACCAATATTTTTGTGTAAAAAAAAATAGAGTACATTATTCATATTTACCTAAAAAAAACAAGTTAATTAGGCAGATCATTTTGCCATGGACATCTTAATGATGTTATATGCGGAGAAATTAAAGCCTTTTTTTATTGAGAAGCGTTCAAATGGATATGTCGGATTTAATCAAATGGATACGTCGGATTCAATAATCAATTAAAAAGCTTGTAACCTACTAAACAAAATCTAATGACACATTAAACTATAAGATAACATGAAATAAGATAGATTTCATAACCTCACAATCTCCATGATATTATATGAAAGAATCATAAAACATATATAACAATGATCAATGCGAGGTCAGCTAAGGAGTGACAAAAAATCTCCTCTACCAAAAGAATCTTGTTTTCCTGATCTTGATAATCGGATTAAATTTTAAGACTTAGAGCAATAGCATTTTTTTAAATGTATATTTTGGTTGTTTGGATACTGATCATAGATACTATTTGACTAAGGTTATATACCCTTAGAGTTCATGTGTCATAAACAAAACCTCTTTTAAAGCCATGCTTTCTTCTCATTGCAAAATCATATTGTTGGAATTATATCTAATATTGTGTTTGGCCTTCTCCTTATGCCATCTGTTATTATATACATAATTAAAAGTAGTTTTATCCGATTTCAATATAAAAACTCGGGATTCAGACTCAATGCCATAGAGTAAAGTTAAATCGGGTCGATCTCAAATTGTCTTTGAGTCATTTATATCATTTTTTTATAAAAAAGACACTGTTTGAAATTAGTATACATGCTTTTTTTAATGTCTAAAATTGACAATACATAATTTACTTTAATTATATTTTTTAATTAGTGATTTATCTAGCTTAACTAAAGAAAAATAATATATCTTAACAACTTTCATGATTGACTTACGAAGTGAAATGGAGTCCATCGCAAAATTGATCATGATTAGAGATTCATCAATATAAAACTACGTTCATGATTATAAGTTTATAACACATGCGTTCTCAAGTATAGTTCTAGCTTGTTCTAGGTGATCATCTGACTGGAAAGGAGAAGCGTCCCTAGCTTGTGTCCCATTTTAATCAAATATAAAAATAATTGCTAACATGGAAAACGTCAAATCTAATAAAAGTTTCACCTGATAGGAAGAAGGACAATAATGTTTTTTTTCCCAAAGAACTGCAATAATGTTAACAGTTAGAATTTTGGCTGATAAAATGTAGCCTTTGATTTGAAAGTATTATCAGATAAATTTTTGGCAATAGATCAAACATTTAAACTTGCTACATATAAATGACAATTGTGTATTATTTGTAGCAGAATGTTGTACCTATTTGTTTGGGTTGTTTATTGCTTTAGTAGAATGCCTAAATGATCCAAATATTTTTGCCAGTATTTACTATGAACTCATAGATGAATAAATTTCAAAGGGATCAATTGCATTATTGGGAGACGGAAACCAATTATTCAATATAAATTTGTAGCGATGGTTTTAAAATTCGAGATTCAGCTTGACTTATCATTGTGATTGAGTGGAATTGACTTGTAATTTACTTTGTTGACATGAACCTCACGTGGATTAATTATAATTTTTTTTGATCCATTAAATAAAATTAATGTAATATAAAATTAGTATGTATTGTACTTTTTAATACTTGAAATTAACAAACATATAATTTATATCAATTTAAAACATTGATTTAACTATGTGAGATAAAAATAATATATTTTGATAATTTTCATTACTTACCTAAGAAAATCAATCATATAATTTGTTATCAATCATCCATAGATTATAAAGTGAGTTGACCGAGAGGATTTTTAGAATAAAAAAAGGAGTTCTAGGCCTTCATTTTGAAAGAAAAAACTAAAACTAAAACTAAAGGAGGGAGAAAATTTCAACTGGCAAGTTCAACATGAGTACTTGTAATTTGTTCCATAAAAACAAAACCCAGAAACCGAGTGTGTGTTTTTAATTTGTATATAACTATTATACATTGATATTTTTGTAGTTCGTTCATGGATGCCAGCCCATGCAAGCTTGGTTTTGTGAGGATCACGTCCCCTTCTAAGCGTCACCATTTTGTGCTTGGAAGCCTTTTTTTATTATATTAAGACCATTTTAGAACTTAGAAGTCATCAAACCAGCAAATTATGTACCGTAAGGATCATAATTCATATAAGCTCATCATGCAACAAAGCTTATGCTGCTAAAGATGATCGACACGCACCATATCTCATCTTAATTTTTAATTAGTTCTTTTAATGATCTGATTATTTTATTGATCATCACTATTCAACAAAAGCTAGCACATGAATCAAATCATGTTTTGGTGCGTATGAATTGATTAAATAAAATGTATGTTAAATTAGCACCCACTGCTTTTTCAACACTAAAAATTAATAAATATATAATTTATATTTATTTTAAAATATCGATTCAACTAAATTAAAAGAAAATTAAAACATTTCATTATTTTATTATTTGGCTCGAAAAATTAATCATAAAATTTGTCATTAGAGACAAACTTGTAGTTTGACTTAAAAACTTATGAAGTAGAGTCGGAGAATTTTTCTTAAAATTATGTTTTGAATTGGTATATGTGTGCGTATGTCCATATATATAGTAAATTAAAAGAAAATTAAAATATTTTATTATTTTATTACTTGACTCAAATAATCAATCATAAAATCTGCATATATAAAGTTTGACTTAAAAACTTATGAAATGGCGTAGGAAAATTTTTTGAATTAAAAAGAACTTTTAAAATTTTGTTTTGAATTAGTATATTTGTCTATATTCCAATATATATATACATATATATATATATATATATATGTATATATATATATGGACATGTTGCGGTACTCTCTGTATTAATTAAATTTGGACTGCCCAGGATGGCCTAGCGTAAACTTTAAGTCTTTAAGTTGATTATTAAACTCGTGAGTTGCACCAGAAATAGCCTTGACTACCCCAACCTTTGGGTGGGTGATGTCAGCTTAAAATCCTAGAAAGATATTGGCCTGGCCCATATCGCTGAATTTAACCCTTTATTTATGAAATGTTTCAAATAATTTTTCGAGCTGCTATTAGTACTTAATTCCCCCCTTTCAGTTCTATATTTATTGCGAGTATTATTGATCAAATTATATCAATCTGTCTCCCATGCATAGGCTTGCCTCCTCCATTTGAGACTGGTCTTAGTAATTATAATTTTTCTAGAAAGATTTTTGCTTTTATTATAATTGAAAAATAATATTTTAAAAATAATTTTTAATTGAATGAGCAGATAAATTATAATATTTTATTTTATTTATTATTTTTATTATTATTTGATTGATTAAATTTTATATTTTTCAGAGTCTAATTTTTAGTTCTTTTTTTTTATTAATATGAGTATATTTTTATAAACGTGGTATTTTCATTTTTTAAAATTGTCGTACCATAATAAAAACTAAATTATTGAGCTTGAAATGACCGAAAGTGTCAGACGCGTAGGTTAAAAAGGTTCCAACTTCCCAAGCATTATTATTTGAATGATAAGTTCTTATCCGCCTTTTAATCGCAGTAGCCACCAATCAGGAGAAGCTTTTTGAAAAGTAAAATAAAATCAAAAAATATATTCAAGAATCACAATATTACCCAGATGGATGGGGTGCTGATTAGGGACGATGGACCAAATCTCCTCTCGCCGGAGAAGACGGCTTTGATTCTTTGACATGTTTGCTGGGAAACTTTATTATTATGTCATAAATATAAATTATAAAAGCTGATCAAGAACATGATATTATAGGATTCCATGTTGAGAGAATTGGCGAACTGATTTCTCTCCCACACTTACCTTCAATCACTAAAGAGATGGAGAGCCTTCTCGTATAAATAATGTGTGAAGATGAGAGGGGACCAGTTTTTCACCCTGATATGGTGGCCACAAAACCTGTTCATTGTTCATGTGACCACCTCTCATAGAGATTAATTGCTTGTGAATATTTATTTAATCATCAACATCGAACAACATTAGCATTCACTCGTGCCAAAATCACAAGGCCACTTTCTAATTTAGCTTTCATGACCTATCATATCCAAATTTATTGAATCTCACGGCTATACTATTTCTGCTAAACCTTACAGCTCATTATTTTCCACCGACTGATTGCGTCGAACACACACAAGAATAACAAAATTCACTTAAAAAAAAAAGCAAAGAAAATCAGAAAGTGCAATCCGCTTATCATCGCAAGAAATCGATCGTAGCAAACATCAGTACACTAAAAGAAAGATAAAAAATAAAAAAGAAAACTACAAACTTGACAATCTAAATCATTTTCTAAAGGCGTGGAAAGCTAGCTCTTGGATATCTTGTCGTCAAACATTGCCCGGTAGTTAAATGTTGCAGTGTATTGGTTCCACCGTGCAGCTAAGTACGTGTAGCATGGCCGAGCCTGCTACATGCATTTTGTTGGCAGGACTCCCTCCAGTTTATTCTTGCCCGGCTGCTCAGCCGCAGCAAGATACAGCATAGTAGATTCCTGTCGGGCAGTAAAAGTCAATCATATAAGCCTCTTGTTTTGTAGTGCGAGTGTTGTAAGGGAGTGTCTTTTGGTTGGCGACAGTGGGTTGATAACCTTCCAATTTCAAATGCTTGATTATCTGTAGAATTGTTCAAACAAATGCAAGTTTCTTGGTCAAGTAGAATGCTGCTTGTTTTTTTAGATCTACAAATCTTTATTTAACTGGCTAGTGTTCCTTCATGATCTATTCAAAATCGTATCTTGTTCTGTTGCTCAACTTGTTTGTCTTTGTGATCATTTTTCTTCAAGATTTGAGCGTGATTATATGCCCGATCGACCGATATAGATATTTGTACATTTTTTTCACTATGTCCGAATGGCTAGTTAGAGTCAAATAAAGAATGGAACCCTAAAAAGAACTCAATTTATTTTCGGTTTCGTCTCAATTTGTTGCAGAATGCCAGTAACACATTAGCAGTTTCAAGCCCACATAGACAATGTGCAGAATACGCTTCAGCCTTCAAGACCAGCCGAGAATGCACAAGACAAACAGGAGGCAATCCAGGTCCAACATTCGGATTGGGGGGGGGGGGGGCGGGCATGGAGTACTGTTACATTGTGAGATTTTTTTTAAAGAAAAAAACAGTTGAGAATCCCCATCAATGTTGTGTCAGCTCTAGAGAATAGAAAGTGGATGTTGGACAAGCTGCACCTGGCGTTCAAGAGCAGCACATTAAAAAAATTCTTGACAAAACAGATCCCTAGTCGTTCAAGGTGGCACTAATTCGAACACGGCATATATAGTGAGAATAGATTGAGGACTTCGTAGCATTGGGGCTTCCGCCTGAACATTAGCATGATTGGGGAAAGAACAGTGTAATACTGAATGGGATCCTTCAAATGCACATTGTTTCATATCTCACATCTTGCACAGCAACACCAGGAATTTATGGACCTCAAGTAGTGAACTATGAATGCCTGTAAATAGAAACAGAATTATGCTGAATAAGAGAGGTAAGTAGCTATGATATGCTACAATAGCTCTCCGTGTTTCGCATTTTAAGCAAGTACATTCTGAGCACCTGATAGTGTCAGAAGGAGATGGAAGGATTCCATCAGGGGATGAACGGAGTAAGAAAAGTTACTAGATGGAAAATACTTGGTATGTCAGAAAACAGAAGGAGTCTAGGAGGGAAGCAATGCTTGAGACTTGGGAGTCCCACTCCACCACATGGCGGTTGAAACAGGGGCCATAGTTTAAAAATATCCTGAATTGAACAATTTTTTACAGATCGTGCATAAAACAACCAAGATAAACCACAGACCAAAAAAAATAGATAAGAATGAAGCTAAAATTGGCAAAGCTTGGAAATATTAATGCTTGCCTGCTTTTCGCTGAAGGCATTTTAAGGAATGTAAAGGGGGAAACTTCATTGATTCACTTCCCAAGATGGCAAGAACCTCAACGAACCTTAATAGTCTATGTTACTTAGTGTACTTTACAGTCTGCAGCTTTCCTATCGGCTCTGCAAATTTCCTTTGGTTCCACGAAATCAGTGCATTGCAATTCAGTCCATGCTTAACACACGGGTAACACCATGATATGCATGATATGAAAAGAAAATCTGTTCATACTGTACACCACCACTATAATGCTTCATTGCAAGGGGGAAAAAAGAGTGAGCTTTCCTCCAAAGAGATTCATCACCACACATACTTCCCTTGGGTTTCCGTCTTCGTTTGTAACCCTCTTGCCCGCCGCTCTGTTAGTTCCATCTCTTTCTGCTTCATGTCAAAATACAAAGATCGAATCTGATGCTTCCTTTTATGTAGCTTAAAAGGTTTACCTTTCACGGAGGGAACAGGCTGTAACAAATGTAAATCAAGTATCAGCAAGTGCCACACAAGATAAGAAAAGATGCATATAGGCAGGGAGAATGAGGGGTAAAGGAGAGAGTCAATAGCCCATAATTGCCTCTAAAGATGTAAGTACTATTTATGAGTGCCCCCCAAACACTAAATCCTATAATTCACATAGAGAGAAAAAAGTCCTGACAGCTTGACTGAAAAAACAAATGCACGTACATGCCTTTAAGCTTTTTTCTGTCGAAGTTTTTCAATAATTGAGATAAAGCTTGATAGTTTTGTCAATGTATAAAATTTCACAACCAGAGTGAAGAAATCAACTTTCAGGATCAAGCGTTCATAGCAAAGCAAGTTTTATGTGGACATTAGATAGGGTTGAGCATAATTCAATAAAAACTGAACTGAACCGAACAGAACAAAACCCAAATAAGCAATGTAGTTCAATTTCGGAATAGCTTAGTTTGATTTTCGGTTCAGAATTAAAACTAACCAAAATAACCGAATATTTTAATAAAATATTTTCAAAATATATATTTTATTTTAATTATCATGAAACTCTGATATTTGTATGATTAAATTTTATTTATCTAATATTATAAATACATTTAAAGTTATTTATTATATAGTTATGTTCACTAAAATAATGATATAATTTTAATTAAATAGTTAAACAATTTTTTTTATAACTTATGCTGTAATTAGGTCATTTGGTTACCAGGCTAAATCAACCGAAATATTTAGATTTGTTTTAGTACAATTTTAAGGGATGCTGAATAAAATTTAGTTAATTCTGTTTCGGTTTGGAACCAAACAGACCGAAATGCTCACCCGTAATGCTAGATGTGGGAGAGAAGAGAGAAGGACTGGGGGAAGGGGGGGTGGGCTTTGGGTGTTAAGCCTACTCAAATAACCACAACACGCCTTATTTATTTTTCTCTAATGCTCATCCCTCTCCCCTTCTCCTGAACATAATTTTACCAGCTCTATCATTTTTATAATTGTAACAAAATAAAAAATGTGACAAAATTATCTATAGAATTAATAGAAAATTTTCTGTTGCAACCAAATAAATTGACGAGCCATGGGCTTTTCTCTATCGCTAGAAGCCATAGACCAAGTGAAATCCTCATCAAGATGATAGCATGATGCAATCTGAAATTGTAACCAAAGATTAATAAATTCTCCAAAGAGATAAAGGTGCACCTAAATGGCAATATTCTAAGATGAGGCTAAGCTGACTAACTCTACAAAATAAAGGACTGCAACCAATACTCGTAGACACAAATTCCATTAAGTATCATAAAATTTATCCATAATAAGCTAAGCCACATGATGTGCCACATAATACTTAAATCAAATACACACACAAAAACAACCAGAGATATATTCATTTGTTCTCTTCAAACAGTCAAAAAACATTTCCATGAGCAATGTCTCTGTAAATAATGGGAGAAAAACAATTAGATTTAACCTATTGCAAAAAGGTATCTAAATCACACATTCACCCGTGAGAAAATATTGAAGGTACATGGGAAAAAAGGAACATGAAATTAGGCCACAGAGAATAGACATACCATAAGATCTAAACCCTCTGTTGCAGATACACCAACCATACAAAATATTCATTCATGAGAAAATTTCCGAATTACATGGAAATCAAAAAAGGAGCATGAAATTACCTCACAAAGAATAGATATCCCATTAGATTTAAATCATTTGTTGCAGTTAGATCAACCACACATAAAAGAAGTACTTTACGAACACATTATAAAGAAGGGCTGATGCCAGGAGGGGCACCTGGCCATTCAAAATTTGCCACTTGTAATCACATGGATCCTAGTTTAACTAGGCTCCGTGTCCCCAACACCCCTTGGACATCAAGTGGAAGAAGAAGAAGAAATAATACATTGACCCACGAGAAAATAAGGAACATAAAAATGCCACAAAGAAATGATATCCCAATTTCCATTCAAAAGCCAAAGGAAGAAATGAATTCCACATTTCTTAAAATAAAATGCCAAGCATTAAAAGCTAAGACATAACGGAGACTAGAATGAGATAGCAAGTAAAACAGAGGAAGAACAGGATACAATTGGCATGAAAATTATTTTGTAACCTATCAAGTTACGAACCATTGACATGAACCAAACCTCACTTTAACCATGTTGTCAGCTCTAGAATAATTACTACTCCTACATACAAATATTTTAAAAAGACGCTTCCTCTGTTATTCAATACTAAAAGAAATTCAACTCTCAAAACGAATTGAATTCAACAATTTTAGCCTTATAAAGAAAGTTCCACATTTGTTATAAACTTGCATCAGTTAATTATTTTTGAGCAAAAAAGACCAACAGACAGTTTTAGAGTCTTTAGAACATAAAACCTATTGTTAAAGTAAATGAAGAAAGCAATTAGACTCATTAACTGTTGAATAAAAATAAAACAGCACATACAAATGATCACAAACTTCATTAACAACAAATAATTTTGAAGCTACAAGTGAACAACACTTATCCCGAGGCTAATTACAATAAAGGGAGGTTAGTGAACCAGTGAATGTGATTTACAGCTGTGAATCTTTACCATGTATGTAGATTAATGTGTAAGTGAACCCATTTTTTAAAACGTGAATCGTATTTACACCAGGGCTATAGGAATTACACTTCACAAAAAACACAGGAAAACCGTGAATCTGATTGAACACCCTCGAGGGTCGTCAATCAGATTCACAGGCTGGCTCTTCTTTTCAGCGCCTTCTTCCCTCGTCTACCTGCAACTGCCCAACCCCTTTGGAGGCACCTCCTCTTCCCTCTCCCCTTCTTTACTCCTTCCCAAGTTTTCTCTTTCAACTTGTTTTTCCTCTCTATTGCAGGTACATAATTTTTATTTTCTTATCTTCCATCAACTTTCTGTGGTGTTTTTTTATTTAAAATTTTACAGAGGAGGAGTCATGTGGTAGATACCTTCTCCTTCTCTTCTTCTTCTTCTTTTGTAAATTCCTTTTTTTATATAAATTGTACTATGGAGTGCGCTGGGAGAGAAGACTTGAGAACCTGATTTTTTAACTACAAAGATGAATAGAACTAAAAGCTGTCTGGTCTTTTCATCCACGTCTATGAGCAGGAGAGAGCTTAAACCAAGGACAACAATCTTAGGAAGTTTGAGTCGTCAGGTCTTTCCTTCTGCTCGCAAAGGTGCAACGCAAATTACTGTTTGCTTGCTTTGGCATTTCTGTAGATGGTTGCTTGAGGTCATTGGCTATCCTCATTAACATGTTAAATCAATTTACAGTGATTTGCAGTAGATTCACAGTAAAATACTATTTACAGCATAAATCTATTGTGAATCACATTAACAATTTCACTAACCCCGCCCCCCAAGCTTTATCATGAGTACTACGCATTTAAAGCCATTAAAATCCAATCACCCTCACCACGAACCCAACATACTAACGGGCACTCAAGAGAGAGCAAAAACGACACAAATCGCTGAACTAAGTCTTCAGTAATTCCAATATTTCGTTAATCATCAGGATACATAACTAAAAACTATCAAATATATATATATATATATATATATATATTTGATAGTTTTTAGTTATGT
>JAVDBV010057453.1:11090-31105 GCA_032619315.1 Piper longum
CACACACACACACACTTATCCAACAATCAAGGATTCAACAGTAAATACATGAAAATCAAAGTTCAAAAATCATCACAGTGTACTGCCTATAAGAGGGGAATCAGTACAAGAAAATTTGCAAATCACAAACCTGATAAGCAGGGCCGAAAGCAATACCAGTCATCCAAGTTTTGTCGTCTCTGGTCTATTCTTCACCAACTCATCCTGCTTCACTTCCAGCACCTCCGCAGGCATCTCATCCCTCCCTCTCTTCCCTTTGTTCCTCCTCCCAACCCCAACCAAAAAATTAGACGGCGGCGCCGGAGCCGCCATTGCCCCATCTCCCCACCCACTCCCAAACTGAGGATACCCACCATATCCCTCGCCGCCCACATTACAATGCGGATCAGACGAGTGGTACCCATAATCAGTCGCAGCGGCTCCATCCACGCCCAAAGCCGCTACCTTTTCTCGATAGCTCGTCGATTCCACCTTCTCTTTGGTTGTTGTAATCCACATAGCCAGCGTACTTTTTTCCGCCAATATGCATAGTTCTTATATTTAGTTTTAAGATTGAGTTAACTAATTTATTCTTACATGACATCGATCTTGCAGTTAATTAAACACGAGGTGTAATTACGTAGACCACGTACCCGCGAACGGATATTAAATATATAGAGGCATCATGGCATGCCAAAGTATCATTGTATAACAACGCATCATATCCTAATACTTAATTTTCACGTTGACCATTCAATTAGTATCAACAGTAAACTCTTCCAATCCATATTCTGTATTACACACATATATGTAACTAAATACACTTCATGTACCTTAATTGATCCTTGTTATGTGTTTCATGTCAATTTCTGGTTATTATCACATAATTACTAATCATGTTATCGAATCCTTATTCCCTTTCCTATTGTTTTTGTCATATATTTTATAATCGTATTCTTGTTTCTTCCATGCAACTACAACACTCTAGTGTGCACTCATCTATCCAACCTCTAGCCAATTGTAGCATACCTACTTAGCTATGATTGTACCACTCAAATGACATTTGGGTAACTAGGATGGTGGTCGAGCTACTCAGATGGTGGTTGCACTACTCAGATAGTGGTCGAACTACTTGGATGGCAGTCAAGCTACTCAAAAAGTAGTTGGGCTACTCATACAGCGGTCAAGCTATTCCATGTACCTACAACTAATACAAGGTGACCGACTACCAAATTCTACTAGCCCATAAGCTATATATTCATCCTAGCTTGTTCCTTATCATAGCTATTTAACTGATCTAACACCCCAATTTGGCCCGAGGGAGAGACCAAATTGCGATATTATAATTTAGAAGCTACATGTTGGGCTATCGCATATAGACTTTACGGAAGAGGATCTCCATCCTCCATAGAGGCTTAAGATGGACACCAGACTTGGTTGACATAGACTGCATGTACAGTTCAGACTAAAAGGGCGGATCTTAGATTTAAAGGAATCCTATATAAACACCCCTAGTCTTAATAGAGGCAGAACCTCTCCTATGACTATGAGCGGTGACTTTAAAAATGCAATGTTCACTCTCAACTGTGGAAGAAGCACACTAACACAATAATTTTGAGGTTGGATGTTATTACGTACATCATATTCTTACTACCTAGTTCAAGTGATTGAATTAGGTTTTTTTATTATTTACATGAAGATGATGCGAATATTTAAACAATGATCAAGGTTATGTGTTCCACATACCCTATGTGAGCAATAACTAAAGTGTCAGAGAAATTATACAACATAATCGAGTATCAGTGCATCAAATCCTAATACCCAGACTTCACATGGGTCTTTAAGTGGTGTGAACCGTAATCTCCTTCATCCACATTACTATAATACAAAAACAACTACAGCCAAATACATTTTGTGTACCTGACTTAGCTCCTCGTCATGCTCTAGGATTCTGGGGCTTACATGCCCTGCAGACAATGGTTAACCTTACCCCCAAGTATTGTCACTCCACAGTAAAAATATACTAATATAAAGATAAAACATGTTAGTACAACCATCATAGGATTCATCCGAATTATACAAGGTTTACACAGTTAGGGGACACCCCCCTCATAGTCATCTACAAAATACATAGTCAAAACACACAACTTAACACAGGGCCCCGACCACTACTGCAACTGAGCGAGCATGATCCATGTACCTAGGCCAGCCAACGCCAGGGAACCTCACCTACTTATAATAGAAAACCATGTTAGTAATTAAAATGAATTTAATTAGTGGTCCGAATAACTACCAATAAAACAGTAAGCTAGCAAATGCGTATTCTATTACAGACGAAAACTTAGAAAACTTTAAAATTTCCTCACACTGGGCGGTAAGCAAACATACTTAAATGACTGTCGATGTGCATGCACGACTAATATTCATATTCATAAATACAACACTTGCATCCTCACATCCTCTATATTACACCTGCCATGATACTTGAGTAGAAAAAGTAACAATTAAGTTAGTGCTACAAATTTTGAAAATGTGTTATGTTATGCAATACTCTCATATTCCGCAATACTACAGGTTGACAGAGTACTAGTGTTGTCCATGCGTCTCGTGTACACTCTTACTTGTAAAAGTCATGTTTTATACATATAGGATAGGAGAGGATTTAATACTTAGTTTATGGATCTTATCTTTTGAAAACAATCAAACACTCTCAACCTTGAAGTTTTATTAAACACGTGTAGGGCTAAATGACCAGACATCAAAGGGATCCGATAAAATGCCACCAATGTCATCCTACATCTAAAACATAGTTAAACTCAGTACGCAAGGAGTCAAGCAAAGATGAAGCGAAAGAAGAGTCATATAAACCTGGATGAATAGAGCTCCCTATTTTAGTCGGTGAGCTCACCCGTGATATGTAACATGAAGATAGAATCAAGTAAAAATCGGGCCACTTTGACACGCAAAATGAGGCAAAGCCTCCACCCAAGCTCAACACTTAAACATCACTTAATTATCTTAATTAGGTCCTAAGTGAAGTATTAACCTTATTATGTAACTGAATTAAGGTTTTCGTTTCATGTTCACTTGGTGGGTTTAAATCAATTCTAAGGTTTTAATCGAATGGGCTTACGACACGATTTTTCAGATGGCCGAACAAGTCCTATTAAGGTCGGCCCTAAGGTGCTAGAATAATGTTGTTGGGTCGTGCACCATGTTTTTAACTATTCTTTCATGGGCTAAAAGACTCCAAGTGGGCTTGGGTCAGTGGGCCTAGTTAGCTAATGAACTAATCTTGATCCAAATAAGAGTTGGGCCCAATTTACTTTGTAAATGGGTCTAAGTTGATTTTACAATTTGGATTTGTAGATGGACTATTTCTAGAGCTATCTAGATCGTAATAAATTGGAAATTCACAAATAAAATTGGGAACCTACACCAAAATTGGTCATGATGCTATCAAGACATATGGTAAGGTGTGGACCATGTTTCGCTCAAATCCAACATCATTAACCTATTTTAAGGTAATGTACAACGAGAATGAAAAAAATTAAGGTTTTCACCCTACATCTTTACATTGTCTGGGTAAACACCTCCAAAACATACCTAGATGATTTTTTATCCATTCCCAAAATTTATATATTAAGTATTAACTTATTGGAGCATCATATATTTTTATTAGATTTTATTACCTTAAAATTGGTGGTTGAACATATAACACAATTACAGATCATGTTCATAGTCACAAACATCACATGATACATAAGATTTACTTTTGGGTTTATGATTATTTAGTTATTAGAATAGGATTAAAACTTTACCGCGAACTACTAACATTACCATGAAAAGATGACAACTTGTGCATCAACAGATCATACAAGGTTAGAGAGTAAAAATTGAAAAAATGGTGTTTTTGTCACTTTAACGGTGAAAGTTGTCACATTTCTTTAGTTTTTACCCTCATAAATTCTAATTCTAGGTCACATGATGTAAAACACCAAATACAAAAGTTGTATACATACATATTATGAGTGCAACAAAATAAGAATCATGCAAACTTAATATCAAAGAGCTAAGAAATGATTATTATACTGAAACAGTAAAGATCAGTGACCTACATTCATTATAAAAAGCATATCTATTTATTTTCATGGCCAAATAATACACATAAGTACACAAAATACTTCTGCCTGTCAGGAAGATCTATGTTCTAAAAATATCATCAAAATTTAAAAATACGAAAATACAAGTGATAAACATCATACAACGAACAATATAGGCAGAACAAATTTGAAACTAATGAGGGAAGACCAATGGGAGGTCTTTTGAAGCATCCAACCTCAAAGCATACCACCCAAAGATGGCTAGAAATGTGGAGGGTCATTGGAGCTCTAAGGAAGAAGAAGAAGGCCAAGGAGAGGAGAAGAATGTTGTTGGAGGTGAGGAGGGAAAGAGAAATGGTGAAAAGATGAGGGAAGGGATAAGTTTATACAAAAAAATGGTAGTTGACTTCGTGATGTCATAAGTATGTGTGTCATACCTAAAGAGGTATGGGTTGGTTTTGTAATGTCATAGGTATTGATGTCATACTAATAGAGGTATGAGTTGGATTAGATAAAGATGTATAAGTTGGGTTACCTAAAGAGTTATAGGTTGGGTTAGCCCCAAAAACTTAGGGCTTTTTCCCTAAAGCGATTGGACCCACCTTGGAAATTGCACAGCAGGTCCCAAAAAGGGGTTAGGATGGTCCAAAAGGGTTATTAAACGCACGACAAGCATACAAAAGATACATGAAGTACACAGTCCTAGCATTTAATTATATATGACTCGTTTGGACCAATCATGAAAAAGTTGGGCGTGTAGCATCTAAACAGGCTTACCGAATGCCGAAGGAGGCTAAGGCTGGACAAACTTATATCATACCATACTTGAAGTACAACAAAAAAGGTTCGGACGATTCAAGTAACAACCAAACTGACAGTAAAGCAATCAGACAAATGGGCTAGGTTTTACAACTGTCGTATCACTCTCATATTGCAACCTATAACTCCTAAGAGTCTTCACTCAGGTCATGATGCTTGTGGCCAAACTGCTATGACTAACCATGCTCAATGGTCGTGAGTTTCATGAACTCACTCTAGTATTTCAGTTCCTACACTGTAGGTCTACTTGTCGTGTACCTAAGCTCTGAGTTCTAGGCAATACCATGCTCATCATATCAACAACTATGCTATTCCTAGGCATTCTACAACCTAAATACCTCTTTCATATAGCTTACCTCGCGCGATTCTACCAACCTATCATCTCAGCCCTTTGATGGATGATTTATGGGTACCATGTTAAAAATTCTATACTTGGTTTGTGTTTACAATTTTCTCTTTTTCCCTATCGGGCTAACTATATTATTTTTGTGGGAAATATATAGTTGTACGGATATGACAAAGTCCAAAACGTAAACCGGTCAATCACTCATTCTAACACAGGGATATTATCAAAATGTCTTTTCATATAATCTCTTTTGGGATAGAATAAGGGAAGGTAAAGAGAAGCAGATGGATGTCCAATGAGGGTGAGGAAGAAAAGATAATAGAATAGAGAGGGACAAGGGAGAGAAAGAAAGAAATAGAAGAAGGAGAGAGAGTGGAAGGGAATGGAAGAAGGGGTATGAGGTTTTCTCTCTATCATTCCCTATGTTGTATAGTAAAACACTTATCTAGTTACATCATCTCCTAGTCTGTCTACAGCATGACTCCAGTAATAGTTACCCACTTCATCATAATAATTTTAATAAATCTCTTCGCATACTTATCACGACTTGTACTCTGATTGATTTTAAATGTAAGGTTGATCTCCATCCATACCAAGCATATAGATCCGCGTAAAAACTCGTAATCAAAACAAATAAAAGCCAAACACACATGGAGCAGAAACATACCAGATGGTGAGGCTGTGGAACGGCTCATTCATGGGGAGTACCATAACATAACACAACCATAACGCAAACACACCACACTCATAGCAAATGTTCACTAATACAACACTCATATTGTAAAACCCGGTCTGTTAGTCCAGTGTTTTTATGTTCAGTTTGGCTTTTGGTTCGACTAACTGGGTCCGTATGTGTTGTTGTGGACTTGGGTATTAGGTGTATCTACCATTGAGTATTATTTGGTCGGCCCCAATTCCAAGTTGTGGCTTTGTTATTATTTAGGGTATTTTAGTTAGCCCAAGGCCGTGTGTCCCATAGAGTTATGTCGCAGGCATCCTCAGTGTACCATCTAGCCCTAGACATGTTTAGAAGTCGTCCCAACCCTTTTCTTTCTTTTTCCCTTGTTGCAGCAAAGTGTCGGGCACAAGGGTACCCTCCCGGTGTCTTTGTGACCTCAAACAATGTATGTGTACAGCCAAGCGCAGGGCACCTTTGTGCTGGCTTTTGGCAAGAGTTTTTAAAAATCCTAGCCACCCTCTTTTCACCCACTCTTCACCCCTTCGCCCAGTTCCGTTGTTGCCCCTCCTGGCTATAGCAGCCACCGTCCTGCCCTCCCCCCACCCCTCTTCTTCCTTCCCTTCTCTTCCCCTTTCTTTCCCATTCTCTTCCTCTCTCTTTGGGTACACTTTTCTTCCCTTTTATTTGGCTATTTTGCCTATTTTACATTTGTTTGTGGTAGATCCCTATTAGATCATGTAATTCATGTCATTTTGATCATTTTAATATATTATTCATCATGTTTTGCATGTTAGGATTATTGTAAAAATAAAATTTTTATATAAAGTTTACATCTTTATTAATGTTTGGGTTATTTACTGTGCATTAGTGATTGTGCAAGGTAAAATGCTACTTAAATCACCTACTCAAGGTTGTAACTATAAAAAAATTTGAACTTTATAAGTTGGATTGCATTCGAGTCACGTTGGATTACGCACCCAATACTAATTAAGTAAATAAGCAACGGAATAATAATTTTCATGCTTGTTTAATTTTAAAACGAACTCACCATATGATCTTAATTAAGTTCACGATGAAATTGATCAATTTAATAAATGATAATATAGTTTAATAAATAAAAATCATTATCTCCACAGTTTGGTTGGGTAATTACAACATCTCAATTCACTTTGTAGGAGCCAACCAAATTCGTTCGATTTGACATCTTTGAAGTAGGAGATCTCAATTTGCCCTGGCGATCTAGCTGTTGGGTTACGAACTAAATTACAAGTCAGATCAAATTCTTTTAATAATAATTCAAATATTGCGTTGTTGTTTAGTGTGTTAGGATATCTTAAGCTTAGGTGTTCAGATCCCTAGACACAATGACATATTTTGATATCTCAATTGTTTGGGGTTAAACCGTGTTGATGTTCCTCATATGCCGACATTACACTTATGATTTTAGCAGAAGGTTTATTAACCTGTTCAGCTTGTTTCCCGATATCAAAAGTCACATATGAATGGGTCATCAGATCACATCACTTGAGTGTTTATTTAATTTCCTATTGAATGTCACGCATCCTTGTTGCATCTAGGATTGTTCATGCATGAATGCATTTATTATAGAGGGGCGTGTAGCTATCCACATTGCTAGGCTGCTCGAAGTTGGGCTTATAGTGTAGAACAAGGAGCTATTCTCAGGTCCATTAAGACTCTCTTTTGCTTGGCTCATGTGATTTAATTTATATTGCAGAATGAAGTTAGTGGCATTTTATATGATCTCACTATGTACGGGTCGTTTAATCAATCATCTAGATTAATAAAGTTTTATGGATGAGATAGATCTCTTGATGAGATTTCGAATCTTACAAGATCCAAATCAAAGTCACTCCTTAGCACCATTTAAATTGTCCATGCTCAGACCTTATACATGTATTATATTTTTCGATTTTGACTTGCATGCGAGATAAATAGGATGCATCATGTCAGTGAGGGACCCAATCGGTAGCAACATGTGTAGTAAAATTTTGTTTTTTTATGATATTATACTCGGGACGCGCAAAAGGTAAAGTTTGTGGGTGTGTTAAGTGTTTAAAGTATATAATATTTACCCATGTTTTTAATATGATTTTGTAAATCGCGAGTATAAATATTATTATTTAGATGATATTTTACTTTATTTTGTTTAGTTAATTAATATTTTATGAGATATGTTTAATTTTAGATTTTAGAAGTTTTGGAATTGTTGATCATGGCATTGAGTTCCACCCATTGATGGCTACAATTTGTGGTGTTGACAAAGCTCGATGAGATATTGGGGTAGGTCGAAGAGTTGGAGACTTGAGTAGACATTATAATTAATTAGACTACGTTAATTTGTGAACACCTTTATTGAATTCATGTATCTATTGGTCATCTCATCTTCTATATAAAGAGGCGGTCGTTTATTATTTCGAATATCTTAATTCTTGGCTTAGAAGTAGTTCTAGTTTTTGTAATCCTTTTCTTTTCATAATAAGTAGTTTTTTCTTTATCATATTCTCTATTTTGTGCAGGTTTCTCAAACCTCAAAGTCATTGAACTAATGGATAAATAAATATCTAGGCACGTGAAACCATAATTCTTGTGCAAGTACACGAAGTGAAGGAACATGGGTTGGAGGAGCTTCTGTGATCTATAGCTGTTAGAAAATGGCCCGTATGAGGTTCAGGCAAGCCAATAACCTAATGAATGAGAAATCTATGTTAAATGCAATGTGAATGTTTTGAAAATGTGGTGCAACGCCTTAGAAGTACTTGTATGAATGGCAAATGATATTATTGAATGTTCTACTATTGAATGATAATTATATAGGTTTCATAATTTTTCCATCATCCTATTTGGAGGGGTGTCAATACCAGATTTTCTACGAAAACTTAATCGCCTTCGTACATTCAACTCTTCTCAGATGTTCTACTTGCATGATCCAAGCCTTAGGTGTCTTGCATGCATTGTGCTTTGTCTGCACATTAGGTTCCCTTAGGTTTTGTATTTTGACGCCTTAAGTGATAAGTCCGTATGTGAGTTCTCCATTCTAATGGGTTATTCATTAGTATCATGAAATTTATCATATCAATTTGGTTTGCTCTGCGGGCCGAATTGGTGTATTACACATATCATACCATACAACTTGCGTGACATATGCCTTGCATTCCAAAGGTTAGTCATCTTAATATTCTAAGAAGTCGGCTCTTATTGTAACACCCCAATTCAACGTTAAGAATATACTGAATCTTAATATTATAATTCAAAAAGCTATTTATTGGACTACTAGCATACAAACTTTACGAAAGCGGATCTTAACCCTCAAGGCTTAAGATGATAACATTTCCAAGTTTTAAGACAATGCATGTTGGTCATAATACAATTGGAATGCTCTTACAATCAAGGCTTCTATTATAAGCACTCAAAGCTACTGGAAAGACAACACCTCTTGACAACTAAGAAGGTGAATTTATAAATGCAATGATCAATCCAATCTCCACAAAGGTAATACCCTCAATGCAGCTAAGAGGTTGAGCTTTTTATAATGTGGATGCATGATCCAGTTCTTATACATAGTTTCAACCATTGAGTTAGATAACTTTTTCTTAGATGATGCTGATGTTGAAATAAAGTAAACCCTAGGTTATAGTTACCTGTTCCACATACTCGCAAACAATAATTAAATACAGAGAGGCATCATTGCTTGCTAGGGTATCATACCCTCTCCCACAGGTGACCTATTGCAAATATCTTCAAACGGTAATTAAATACATAGAAGCATCATAGCTAGGGCATCATAGCCTAACACTCAATCGTCATGTGGATATTTCGAGCAGTATGAACTGTAAGCTCCTCCAGTCCACCTGTCACTGTCACACACATACAGCTACAAGTACATATGTCTCAAGTACCATAACTGCTCCTCGTCATTGTCCAGGATTTTGAGGCTTTCACACCTTGCAGACAATTATTAGCGTTTATCGCAAAGTTGATACTTTGCATGACATTAATAATGATAAAAAACATGAAAACACAAAGACCACACGTAGCATAAACAACATGCCACCATAGGCTTTAGGGCACCCAGCCACAATACATACATCATATAATATCATTGACCCTAAACATATAAGACCATAAACCCGATATGCATAAGTCATACAACCCAATTACATAGGTCTGATACAACACATAGCATAATACAAATACATGGTACTGTCCCCCTCCATGAGCCTCTCGATCCGTCCACCTCGCTGGTCACTAACATGGACACATACCTACATACATATAAGAAAATCGTCAGTAATCAAAACCGTTAGAAAACCTTGTCCGAAAATAACTAGTGAGAAAACAATTATGGCAAATGGTATCTTAATACTCATGAGGAATCTTGAAACTTCAAAAATACATCACAAGGTAGTATGCTTATGCCAACACAGCCAAATATCATAAAATATATTGGATCAAATCAATGGCTTCATATTTGCATACATAGATACTTATGCTTATGTCCTTGCATCCTCTGTATATCGCCCTCCACAGTGCTTAGGTGGTTTGAAACAATGATAGTACCACAATTTTCGGAAATACGGTGCATTTGCAATTCCCCTACTTACATTGCACTATTTTAGGGTATAAAGGAGTAATAATGTAATTCATACATACCCATACCACTCACTCTCATATTTATGAAAACCATAAAAATCATATACTTTTATAGTAGGCATAGGTAGGGGCTTATATCATAAGTTTTCTAGATCAACCAATTCAAAAACCATCAAGGGATCTCATCCTTGAAGTTTTATTAAACTACGAATAAACTCGGTGAAATGGCCCAGCATCTGAGAGATCCGATAAAACATCGTCGACAACATCCTACGTCTAAAACTCATTTAAAACCTCACTCATGAAGCCAAATAGAATTGGAGTAAAAGATTCATATAGTCATAAGTTGAGATCCTCATCCTAACTCTGATGTGCTCACTTTGAGTATTTTAGCAGGAAGATGAAATCCAAAACAAGACCAAATCGCATTGACACGCAAAATGAGGCAATGCCTCCACACATGCACAACTCAAAAAAAGTGTATTTACTTTAATTAGCTTACTTAGTGGAGTGTCAAACCTCATTATGTGACTTTAGTTAGGGTTTGGTATTGTAAGTACCTTAGTGAAGACTCTCATTCTTAGTGCTTCATTGAATGGACTTCAATAGGCAATATTTTAGATGAGCCAAATGGCTTTCAAATATGATGAAATTTTGACCAGTAGGCCCTCAAACTCCAATGGTTTGGTATAAAACTTACCAAATTCTTGTCCATGGGCCAACAAAGCAAATAAGGCCCACTAATGTCAAGCTAAGGTGTTAGGAGAAGTCTTCCTCTGCATCAATTTTCTAAAGCTTGTTCATGGGCTTAGAGACTCCAAATCGGACTCAATAAAAGGGTAAGCCTAGCCAACATTGTGGGCTTCAAACCACTAAAAGATCAGATCCAAAGCCCATTTAATTGGGTCTGAGCAAGCTAGGGAATGGTGAGCATTGGCAAAGGTATTTCTAGAGGTGGTAGGAAATTTCTACCAAATTATATACAGAACCAATGGTCCTGAATTTAATAGATACCCTACTAAAATAAATTATATGTTTGGGTGAAATTTCATAAACTTTCACTAGGCTCAATAAATATTGAAACTGGAGCTAGGGAATTAGAGTTACACCCTTTATTCTTGTGCACTCCCAAAATTCAAACTATCTAACCATCTAAATGAATTTTACTTAAGCCCAAATTTTTCATGTTTATATTAGACAACTATTGAGTCATCATTAAATTTTTACATATTTTATAAAAATCTTTTAGAGCTCAAATAGAAGCACAAACTCATAACATAGCCAAGCTTATAAGAGACACCGCATAAACATACAATGGGTTTTGTCCAACCTTTTACTCGGGTCATTTTAGCTTGGTATTTTAGTGAGACATAGCCAACACCTAACACAATAATCATACAAAATATGACATTCAAAGAATTCCTACACAAGGAGAGGACAAAATTAGAGAAAGTGGCAGATAGGCTACTACAAGTAGTAAATATGTCACCTTTCAAATTCTCCTAACCCACACGGATACATGAGAAAAATACCAGGCAAATATAATCTTGGCACATAATAAGAAACAACAAGCACAAACCTGGGCACAACACACAAGGGAGAAGAGACTTACCTCCAACACACCCAAGGGATGTCTCTTGTGGCATCGTACCCCAAGACCTACAACCTTACGCCCTTAGAAAGCTTAGAGAGGTTTAGGAGGGCAAGGAGAAGCCATGGAAGGAAAGAGAAAAGATTGGGAGGGAAGGGAGGGTCGGAGTAACCAAAGGAAAGGGGTAAAAAGTCAAGAAAGGTAGGGTTTTTAGAAAAGGGAAAAATTGGCAGTGCAAGGGCACTGACGCATAGCAAAACCGAACCACATAAGCATGGGCTGTTGACGAAGGGGGTAAGGCTGAACTGAACTAGGAATGGGCCTAGCACAAGGGCTCCGTGTTGGAGCGAGGGCACAGTGCTCACACAAGGGCACAAGAAACAAAACCATTATTCCACCTTTTTTCTAGCACAAGGCGATGGGATGGCACTTTTGCACTGGAACTAGATTACACACACATCGATTTTGCACCCTAAGAAAGCCGGGGCAATTTTGGGAACTGCATCATAGGACCCAAAGGGGCTAGGATCATTTGAAAATGGTCCAAATATACAGGCAACAACCTAGACTCACGACAAACACTATCCTAAACCTAACTAGACTTGACTCAAATAAAAACTAAAAATAAGAGTCGAGACGGGGTAGTGTCCAGCTTCGTGATGTTGAGTACTGGGGGAGACTAAAGTTGTGGCTCGCACATACCATACCATACAAATGCACACGATAAAAATGGTTGGGCAAACAACTCGATGAAGACCAAACCAAAACTAAAAGAGTCGGGTAATAAGCTCGGGTTTGACAACATCACTCACATAATAAGGCCCTTATAGAATGATGGTATATTTTACTCAGATCAATATTATCATGATAATATAAATTTAATACCAATATATTATTAACAAAGTTAATTAACAATTCAATAATGACCAAAATACTTCTAATTAACCATCAATCGCAAACATGCCCAAAAGAAATATAAATAATATACTTTTTTTCTTACTCTTAGAACCTTTCTCTAAGATTAAGAATTTAAATAGATAATAACAAGTCTTAAATCAGATATAATTTGGATATAAAATTGGACAAATTTACTCTTTAATTATCTGGTTTAGATGATACTTGTTGAGTTGGAAATTCTATCATAATGGCTACAACTTTCGTCTCACCTAATTTTCTTAATTCTAATGCATTAGCTACATCGTAATGCGCATCCAACGTTCACAAGCATAACATCAAGAATGCATAATAAAAATTATCATATGACAATCTCAATATATATATAATTCATCAAACACCAAACAATAATATGAACATGGAAGAATTTTTATAAATCATGTTCTATATCGTATGCATGCATGATTTATAATTTTAAATAGCCTAGGGTTTGAATTATTACCTTCTAGAGATCCAAAAATCTATAAAAAATCATGATCTAGAAGAGGGGGATCCTTCTTCTTCAAAGAAACCACAAGAAAGGAGAGATCTAAGCTACAAAATTGCCTCCGACACAAACCAAGGAAGAGAGGAAGAGAAAAGAATGTGGAGGAGGCAAAGCTCACTTGTAAAAGCTTTAATGAAACACTAAAATTATTGTTTATAGGTTTTCCAACGTTTTCATCTAATCCCTTGTCCGTATTAAGAGTCCTAAGTAAATAGACAACTTAGTTAATCATGTACATAAATTTCCTCTTCATAGTACCAGATTCAAATAATTATTATTCAGGCTATAGACCTCTGATTTGAGTGATTCTTTTTACATATGAATCCTTAGGATATCTAATTTTTGTGGATAAAGTTTGTAGAACTTTTAGACGTCTTAGAAGATATCGGTTTTCCAAAAAAAATGTCTAAACTACTGCCTCCCACGTCACAAAGTTTTCAAATAATTCATTTCTAATTCCACTCAAACATAGAATTTGAATTAACACTTACAGCTTAAAATAATTGAAGGCACAGACCTAAAGAGGAAGAGAGTTAACTACAAATACTAAAAAAATAATTTAAACCCAACTATCCTTTGGGGCAAGTGTAGATCACAAAAATGGACAAGTGCGGAAGTGATATAATAAGCATGTAAGAGCAAATAAACTAGCAAGGTAAATAGGCAACGAGATCACAAATAGGAGTGTGTGTGTGTGTGTGTGTGTGGTGAGCACTCAAAGTTCAATTCCAAGTTGGTACTTGTATTAATGAATAAGCCAAACCAAATAAGTATTAAAGTGACCTAGAACTTGGTGTTAGTTAACTCCTAATAGTAAACAAATGAAACACAAGGGAGTTTTAAATAATGTGCAAATAAGTGAGTAATAAAGCAAACAAGGCAACCAATTTTTCAAGAGGTTCACAACCGTTACGTCCTCTCTTTTATCTCTCCAAGTCCATTGGTGAATAGGTCTTCATAGCTTCACGAGGCAACCAATTTATAACCTTACAAGCAACCAATTTAGGAATCCTTACAAAAATACTAAGGAATCTTGCACTCCAAATACACTTGGAGCCTCTAACAAGTCTTTCCTCACAAGCAACAAGTCCCAAGGATTCTCCAAAGCTTCAAACACCCTTGAAGTTTTAACATTTTAGAAGATATACATTCTTCAAGCACATGCTCTCTTCAAGCAAGATGCTTCACACACACTCCCACGCTTTAGGAGTTCACAAGATGCTCAAACACTCTACAATATACTCTCCTTGGTATAATCAAAGCACCTAGAAGTCAAGCTAATTGGTATCCCTTCCTAGTACAAGTTTGTCCTTCTAATTTTGATAGAAGAGATTGTAGAATCACAAGATTAGCAAGATGGTAGTAAGAGGTGTCTAAAACACACTCCCCTAGGCGCTATTTATAGGCATCCATGGCCCCTCTAAGAATAATAGTTATTGGGATTTGAACTACTAAATTTTTATTTTTCCAACGACTATTTTTTACAACTTTTTAAGATCAATTGGTTACCTAATGGCTAACCGAATGATCACTTAACACTAGTCAAGTCATCTTTAGCTTGCAAACTTTCTACCAGATGTCTACTGAACCATTTTCTCAAACTTCACAAATCTATTGTGAGCTTTCAAACTTCTCAATCAGATTCCAAAGTTTCGCCGAAGATCTCCTTTGGAGTTGAATATGTAACCGAACTCTGATGCATAAACACTTCGTCTTCAATCTTCTTCTGTCTTTGGCTGCCGAACCCTTGATTGAAGGGTAACTGAAGCTGATTTCTCCATAGCTTCACACCAAGCCTAAAGTCTTTGATAGTCGCATGCAAGACTGAAAGTCTACTAAAGGTTAAAACTCCACCTTCCATAGCATGTACCTCAATGTGTCAGTTGCCAAAGTTATAACCGAACATCTGCCAAAGTCTCTATGACTTCCACTCTTGAAAAGCTTTTTGAAATGAGATTGATCTAACTTGGCCTTTTGTTTTCCCTCGCTCATTCTTAGAGTGTTAAGAATGTTATCACATCAAAACAAAGTTCAAGATTAATTACTCTTAAACATATTATTTATTAATATGAGCATAAATAACGTCATAGTTTTCCTCATATAATTAATTTTTCTAAACATAAAATCCATACATAACGTATTTAGTATTGCATATCCCCACACAAAATTTTTATACGTGTTCAACACTAAATAATTTTGGAAGTATAAAATTTAATAAAACTAATGTACAAAAGAAAATCATTCTTGATTGTTCATGATAATTTTCCCTTATTTATCTTTAATTTTAGATGAGGAATATACTTGGCAGTACATTCTAACCTCCTTAAAAAAACTGTCCCAAAATTTACATCATGTAAAAATATTCTCGTTGGTACATATGCTACTATTTATATTTAAAGTTGGATCAATTAACTTAACCACTATTTTTTTATTCAATAAATATGTTCTTCACAATTTTTGTTCCAATAATTTGGAATGGTTGGTAAATCCGTATAACAGAAAATCAGTAAATCAAATGACCATTTATGCAAGATGGTTCAAGAGACCAAATCATATGGTTTGCTGAGTAGGAAATTTTTCTTTTTTTAGGAACTTAATATTTGCCAAATACCTGTTTTTTAACTATCCAGGCCAAATCATATGGTTTGCCAAGCTGGAACTTTTTCTTTTTTTAGGAACTTAATGTTTGCCACCCATTCTCCCTATAAATTACAAAAATATTCTGTTAACTAATTTGGCATTTAAAGAAGGGATATTTGGTAGGTGTTGGGCTCCCGTGCATTCCCATTTTGACAGGTACGGTATGACTTACCTTATAATATAAGTAATAAACTTTTGCATGGTGAAATTTAAGTATCATTTGTAACGCTAAGTGCATATACCGAACAAGTAATAAACGGGTGAGTATGAGATAATTCCCACGAGGAGCAATAGAAGTTCTTCCTAAATTATACTTACTTTACTCAATTAACTCATTTAACTAAATTAAACTAATTTTGTGAATAATTTAATATACTAAATCTAAGGCTAAACACTCACTAAAAACCTATTGAAAATTAAAATACGAAATTAAAACAAAACTAACTTATCTAACTAAAAAACTAATTTGAACTAACTCCTAATCTAACTTGACTTTCAATCGAGGCAACGGCTTTAACTGCATAAACTAAATGTAATTAAAAACTAAAATAAAACTAAAAACTAATTAACTAGAAATTAAATTATGAAGTTTTTGCAAGCAATAACAATATCTAGGATTTTCAATTTCACTTAACTTTAAATTATTTAAATTATTCTTTTATTTACTTATAAATTGATCTAAGTTGATAAGTAAGGAAACACTTGTAATTGTTAATACTTATAAATTGATCTGAGTTGATAAACGTGGAAACACTTGTAATTGTAATGGGTTAACGCTTCTTATTATATCTTATTATTATAATTCAACTATTACGTATATGTGCAAAAGAAAATAGAAAAGCACATTAAATTCAACTCCTTTAAATCTATCCATAGCATTAAGTATATGTCTATCCCAACATCGTATAACTTTTTATTCGTAACAAAATTAATTCTCTAATATTTAGGTAAAACCAAATCTCTAAATCTAACAAAAGTGAGTTAGGTTTTTGCAACTTTAAGAACTAAATAAAATAATCAACCCATCACAATCACAAATAGATAGAAAATAATAACTTTATATAATAATGCAACTAAGATTTATTCTACGTCCTAGATTAACTAATTACCCAATAAAACTAATTAAAATTAACATAAAATTCATTGCATAAAATATAGGAGTTCAAGACACGAGAAGGAGAGAAGAAAAGATAAAAAACCTCTACAGATTTAGTGTTGCCCCTTTCTTCTCTGGAATATCTCTGCTTAAAGCAAGTGTTGCTCCTCTCGATCTGGATCAGCAATGTCGTCTCCCAATTCCCTCCTATTAACATGTATTTTTAGAGGTGCAAAACATCATCTTAGTTCAACCCCAAACATACATTCCTAATTTTGGTAGAATTACAAACTTTGAACCAAAATAATTTTTAATTCCAGCTGGATTCTGAACTTTCTTCCTATCTCCAACTCGTGCTGAGGCCTCCTAGCATCACTAGAATTCCTCCATAACACGACCTCTACACTGTTTCCAATTTAATCCAGCTTTAATCCATGACTCCTTAGAAATAATTAATCTTCAAAATCATCCAGATAATTCCAAAACTTCACCTTTAAAATAAATAAAATTAACAATAAAGCCCATAATTCTATAAAATATGCATTCACAATTTTATTCAAATACTAAAAACTCAAATATATACTAAAACTAATATAAAAACATATTCAAATTCCACAAAATAAATTCAAATTCACATACAATATTAACTCTTTTAGAGAGTTGTCAACCCTCATGCAATGTTAAAAAATATATTCTTACACATTTTTTCACATTTTTATACATAAAAAACCCGAATAAAAAAAACTCATTGAAATGCTGATGTAAAAAAAAAATTTATTTATTTACAAAATCAATTTATTCGATTAGTTTAAATAATTCATATAAACAGTTTTTATTGGTTAGAGTAAAATCATCTTTGACTTAGAAGTTGTTTTAGCAAGTCTCTTCCTAGAATAAAATTAATTATTAATTGTATTAGATTAATAAAGAGAATCATCATAAAATTATAATTGCAATATAATAGAATTAAATTGAATAAGACTTTCCTTAAAATAACAAATTACAAATTAAAAAGTTTACTCCAAGGAAAAAGATTATATATATTAAATAAGACTTCTACTAAAATTTGAGTTACTTAAAATATCTTTTTGTTTGTTTTTCTCTTTTTTTTCACGTGAATATTCAAGGCTTGAGAGTATGTTCGTTGAGCATCCAGTACCATAATACTAAACCCTCACGATTTTAGCTAGAATATGATTGTATCAATAATAAGTTGGAGTTTAATACCTTATAAAAAACTGACCTCAGACATCTTAGATTCTATCATAAATAAACTTTTTTTATAGGGAAGAATAGAGAAAAAGCGGATGACCAATATGGGGGCAAAACCTTGACTCCGACGTTCTGGCTGACCAACATTACAGGAGTACTGCAGGCAACGAATCGGGAACACGATTCCCGACACCTCCCGACCACCATATATCTCCCCGCCCCGACTCATGCAACCAACCTTAGCTCGCACCACTCCCGACCACCCATGTCTCTACCTTCCCATCGTCTCCTTCATATGTACTTGAACATCTGCTCTCAATTTTGGAATATTCTCATCAAATAATTGATTGGCATCTCATGTTTGTTCTTTGTTTCAGATCTAATCATGTGCCGCTGAGAATTGTAATTGGGAGGACAATTGATTTCTTTTTTTTTTAATTTTACTTTCTTTCATATTCTTGAAATGTTTGGATGGGATCAATGTTGATGCAGCTCTGGGCATTCAATATGGGAAGTTTTGTGGGGTTGGGTGGAGCGGTTGCCCAGGGGAGAAGCCCGCCCTGCGATGAGCTCGATGCTTGTTGCAAGGTTCACGATGAAACATTGATTGTGCTTGCTCCATTTTATTTTTTTCGTTTTTTAATAAATTAGTAATATCTGCTCCCTTTAGCAATCGGCATTTTTAGGATTAAGCTTTGAATTCACAGGTTGAAGCGTGTATTAGCGAATTGAGCCCAAATGTATTATTTGAAAGTATATTTTTCTCGCTGAATGCCATAATATATCAACTAAATTTCAGAAATTACCTATTAATTTGGAAAATGATTGTTTGTATGTTTGTTGCCAGAAAAAAATCTCCTCATATATCTATGATTCGTTGATTGCCGGAAAATATGGTAAGACCTAGATAGTATTCTCAAAAATCACGTATTGGGAGTTCCTTGTTGTGTAACTTGTTGTGAAAAACGGGTAATTTTTACCAAAGATAACTAGTTCACTGTGAGAACTATTACCTAGATGACAAGCGTGAAAACTATTGTACTAAATAATTACCTCAAGATAAAATTCCCAGGAAAGTTGGTGGGACACGATAATCCGCTTAAAAACCAACTCCTAGACAGAATTTTATCAAGACAAGTAATATAAATAGCACAATAATTAACACCAACTATACCCGACAATAGCTATTAAATAGACACGAAAAGAAAAGAACAAACACCAGAATTTAACGAGGTTCGGCAATTGCCTACGTCCTCGGACACTACCAAAATAATATTTCACTAAAGAGAAATATTACAGAGAGAGAAAGAACAAATTACCAATGATAGAATGAACAATTACCAATGGTAGAAAGGGAAGTTGGTAACTTTGAATTACCCTGTGGGATGAATTAAACTTGAGGGGTGAGGGTCCCTTATATAGGGAGAGAACACCCCCCACATCCTTCCCACAATAGATGTGGGATTTATGCCATTCAACAATTCTCCACCTTGGCAAA